>JAHBCN010001174.1:0-128051 GCA_019359885.1 Listronotus oregonensis
CCATCTTAATTTATCACCAGATCGACGGATCCGGGGCAATTAAGAATAGGTCCCGCAGCTTTCTGTCTCATCAGAGAGAGGATATTTCAACATTTTTTGTGCATCAAATTATTTGTCAAACTAACAACGATTAGGCTGAAAAGCTGCCAAACTAGTGTTTTTTACAAAAATTACAAAAATTTTTTTTTTTGTTTTAATATTTTCTTTGTTCTTGTTTTTTTAATAAATTAATTTACTATAAACGTAATTTTTTGTTTGATTTTTCTTCATCCCAATTTTTTTAAAATTTTTTTTTTTTGATTTTAATCATTTTTTAAATTTAAAAAATAAGGATTTAAATCGTGATTAAAAAAAAATGATTTAAACCTTGAAACCCCGTAACATGTTCCCCCCCATTGCCTCGAGGCAAATGTATTTAGTTTGTTTATTTAATTAAAATGTTTTTTTTAAAGGGGTAAAAAAATTTTTTGCTTATATCTTCTTTACTTATTTTATTAAAAGAAATACCTTTTATAGAGCCTATTAAAGAGCACATTTTTTATTTATTACATTTTTGTAATTTTTTTTTTTTAATTTTTTTGTTTTTATTTAAATTTAAATCGTTATTATAAAAAAACCTAAAGATGAAAAAATTTTATTAAAAAAAATGACGTGTTTTATTAGACCATTAATTTTATTATAAATTTTTTTTTCTTAAATCAACTTTTCAAGTTATTTTAAAAAACCGTTTTTCACGATTTTTTGGTTTAAAAAAAAATAAAATTTGAACCGCTGAGCAGGCAGCAATGGGCTTTGATTGACTGTAATAAAAAAAAAAATTTTCATGCGTATTTTTATTAAATTTTTTTGCGGTTTCCCGGACTATTTGTGATTGGTCGTTGTGAAACATTGTACAGGAGGACGTAACTGAATGTCCTATAGATAGAATTGTTAAAAACGCAAAAATAATAAAAAAAAAAAAAAAAAAAAATTTTTTTTTTTTGATAATTTTTTTGGACTTTAGAATTTTTCGAGGCCCACATCCGACCAAAAAAATTTCTTTTTTGATGAAAATTATCCAAATGGAAATCCGTTTTAACCATTTTCGTTTGAAAACCGACAATTTTAATTTGAGAAGGGAAGATATTAATTTTTTTTAAAAAAAAATTTAAATTAAAAACGTTTAAAAGCTTGAGATCTCTAGAGCTTAAAAATCAAATGTCTCAGCTTTTTCCCCTCTGAACTCAATTTGCAAATTGTCTTTTTTTAAAAAAAATGGGTTAAAAATTTTATTATGCAAAAAAAACCCAATTTAAAAAATTTGTCATGATTTTTATCATAAAGTTTTTTTAAAAATATGGAGGTTTTAAAAAATTTTATAATTTTCCTTTTTATAAAATCTTTTTATCCCAAAATTTTTTTACAGTTATAAGGATTAAAGAGAAAAAAATCGATTGTTGTTATAAGACTTCCCTTTTAGGTAAAACAAAATATTAAAAACCGGAAAAAAAAGGAGATAAATGGTTAGCTTTCAATAATTATCCTAATAGGTCTATTATATCAAAAATGCCAGATAGAAATTCTTTCAAACTTAATTGATAAATTCTAAAAAAAAACATTAAGAAGTCATCAGTAACCTTTTACATAAAATAGGTCGAAAATCCCATATTTGTTTTGTTTTTTTTTCCTTTTTCTGATCAAATCCCATGGAAAATTAAAAAAAAAACATAAATCCTTTTTTTTTTCGTCAATCTGTAAATACCGGAGTTGCTGTTTCAAAACACATTATTTATTAAAATTTTCCAATAAACACGTATTTATTTAATCTATCAGGTTTTTCCCAGAGTTATTCCCATAATTTTTTTTTTTAGCGGGGGTTTTGGACTCGGGTATGCCCCATAACCTAGGATGGAACTTGGGACCAGAAGACCATTCACGTCCGAACACTGGCTGATCTATCCAGAACCAGACAAAATTTACATCTGCCTGGAATGGTTTATTTTTCTTTATGGTTTTCCCTGATAGAATGGACTTGTGTTATGGATATTTACAACGGGGAGTTTTTTTTTATTAAAAGTTTTTAAAGGAACAAAAAGATGGTTTTTTAGATGAAATTTTTTTTGGGCCAAATCGTTAAAGTTCTAACATGTTTGTTTTGAATCGCTTTGTTTTTTAAATGATGTTTGGGACCAGTTTTTCTCTATAACCCCTTTTTTAGGGGTTTGAACGGTCATTTGCCCAAAACTTGCAGGAATGGGGCAAATCTGTCACAGGTAAAAACACTTATTATATTCACCAAAAAATTTGGGGAAAGACACTTTTGCTTTAACGCCAAATTTTAAATTAATTACAATTAAATTACTTTCTAAGTAGTAAAATTCATTACGTATGTTTGATGTTTGATAAAAGAATTCAATTATCAATTTAAACAAAAAAATTTAATATTTTAAAAAACTTATTTAAATTACCACATACACGATACATTAACAAATGCAAAAATTTATACTAATATGCATCATATACGTCACACTATTAAAAAATGTTTTTTTGGGAAGTTCAACATTAAATGAATTGAAAAAAAAAAAATTGTTTTTTTCCTATCCAAACATCAAAAAGATTTTTTCCCCAAAAAAAAATATAAAAACCCGGGGGGGAAGCATCAATCGAAAAATTTTAAAAGGGCGGGGGGCGCGCCGGATTCAGAGCGGGCCCGAGGGTTTTTAAAATGCTCTTTCTGGCTGGCCAAAATTCCGGCAGTTTTTCCCCAAAAAAAAAGGCAATTGAAGTTTTCGTACTAATTAAATTAATTTTTGGGAATTGAATTAATTTCTAAGTAATTCAATTCTTTATAAGTAATCAAATTCTTTTAAGAATTAAAAAATTTCTTGGATTCGTGAAAAAAGATTACCAAATACGATTACATTATCCTATTAAATTTTAAATCAAATACAATTATTTTTCGGAAAGTAATTGAATTAAAGTAACCCGTTACTGAGAAGTAATTTTTTAATACGATTTTTTTAAATTTTTTTAATTCCATTACCAGCTCTGACCAAAAAAAACAGAAAAATTTTCATCCACTTAAAACGATACAATACATACCCGATGCTTTTAATTGTAGGTCATTTAATCGATCCCCACGCCACTGCCGGCTCTGAAATAGGTTTAAAAAATAGATAAGGCTTTAATTGACGCCAAGGTAATTGATACAATTTTGGGTAGGTTCTTGAGGCACTATAAAAATTTTTGTAATTGTCCTTGAAGGACTCCTAAATAAAACAGGGGTTTTTTCCCAAAAAAGGGGAAAAGGGGCCCCCCCAACCCTTAAAATATTTTTAAAAAAGAAATTTTTTTAAAAAAATGTTTTTGAGCCATTTTAGTTTTAGGTATAAGGGGATATTTTGGTTTTTAAAAAAATAAAACAATAAATTTTTAATTAACTCAATCGGGGCCTTTTTTAAAAGACCCTTTTAAAAAATTATATAAAAAAAAATGTCTACAATTAAAAATTATTTATTTTTGAATGTTTTTAAAAAAGCGCGTGGTAGTGGAGGTCACGTGGTTCGGAGCCAATCGCGTCGAAAACCGAAAAGAACAGCCAATGCGCACTATGATCGACTCGAGCCCTGTTTTAATCAGTCTTTGGAATAATCTTCAAACCGTACTCGATTGAAAATATTACCGACTATGATTGGGTTTTTACCTAATAAAAATCCACATATTGATTCTTTCATTGCTTCAAAGGAAATTTAATTTTCTTTTACTTTTAGGAAGAATTTTTTACTTTGTTGATTATTTGAATAAATAATATGTAATTCATTTTATATTATCCATGACAATGACTCTATTTTAATAAAGGTATTTGACGAGTGACTTGAAAACACGCGTATAACTCAGTAGGTAGAAAAATTGCTCAGGACTAATAAAAATCCTATTCAGTCCATTAAGAAGACTCTCTCGCACCTGCAAATGTGTCCACACGCATTATATGATATTTTTGGATTTCTGACGGTAAAAAGTTCCACCAAATTGTTTTTGGTTTTTTTTAGATTATTTTTTTTAAGTACCTAAACCCTCTCAAATTAAAAAAGTCCAAAAAAAATTTTTTTTTTTTTTGGATTTGACTTTTTTTAAATTTGACCTGACAAAATTGTCTTTTTTTTTTTCAATTCAAAATAAAACTTAAAATATAAATATTTCAAAATCCTTAATAAACAATTTTTAAATAAAAAAATAGCCCCTTTTAAAACAATTCAAGGGTTTGGGTTCCCCCTTTAGCCAGACTTTTTATTTAGGGTTTTTTAGAGACATTAAAAAATTTTTCTATATCCTCAAAAAGAACAAAATTTTACCGGAGAGGAATTCTGTAAAAAAAAAAGGGCAATCTTTGGACATTACCTTTTTTTGGGCCTTTTACGCCAAAGAGTAAATAAAGGAAATTTTAAAAAACGTTCAGAAGGGGGAAAGCCCCAAAAATTGTAATGCCTGGTTTACATTGTTGTCCTATTTAATAAAAAAAAGGTCGGGCGATTTTTAAGCAAATTTTTTACATTCCTTTTATCTTCTTTCAAAACAGTACAACTTTTGAGCTACCTTAGGTAACAAGGACATGTGATCCCTATTTTGTCATTCTCTTTTTTTATATTTTTTACAGAATCCCAGCTTGTATTCTATACATTTGTGTACTTTTCTGTAAGTAGATTATCCCTTCTCCCAAAATGTTATTTTTTTGTAATTTTGTAGGTATCAAATTATAGCATATGACAGATACAAAACTAAAAAAGACCGTTTGATGGAAAAATAACTAGAACAAAGCTTGGGATGATAATTTTCATTTGGTTTTACGTAGTCCCGGGTAGTTTTGTGAAAAATATGGGGACGTTTTTAATAAGTCAGTCAGATATGTTATTTGGTTGTTTAAAAAAGAAAATGTGAAGGTGGATAAATTTGAAAAAAGAAACATCATATAGTTTAAAAAATACAAAAATAAGACACGCAAAAACCTTGATGTTTTGGCTTCAAAGACACCGTGGGCGTCTCCGCCGATCGCAAACCGACAAAAAGTTTGGGGTTATTTAAACATACCATTTATTCAAGCGCCTCTGATCGGGATTGCGGGGAACGGGATTTTTTCATTATTTGAATGATTATTACGATAATATAAGCATAAGTCGATAATTTGTTTTTACCACCGTAAATAAAGAATTTATTTTATTACCATAATAATTATCCCTAGAACTAAAACTTGTAGATATCTACCCGGGTAAATTTTAATAAGTAAAAATAAAAGTAAAATCTAATTACTTTAATTTTTAATCTGTTAAATTCTTTTTTTTATATTTTGAGAGAAAAAATAGATTCTTGAAAACCAATATTTTATGGATATTTATTTGATTTTTTTTATTTGATTCTTAATTTGTTTGAATTTTAAAGTTCCAAATAAATAACTTTTTGGAAACAAGGAAATTTTTTAAAGTCATTGTCCTCTTGTCCTGTGTAAATTTGAAAATTGGTTAATAGGGCCATAAATTTTTTCTGAAATAATTTGGCTGTTTTTAGGTACTTACAGCTTTTAAACCGTTTTAACCAACAAAAACTTGATAACATGAATTTGTTCTTCAAATTCTTTGGGGGTAAACAAAAGAAAATTGAGTATTAAGTCAGAGTATGGTTTCAGAACGATTTTGGGCAAAATACGTAAAGTAAAATACCCCGGTTTGAGTTTAAGTAAAAAAATGGGTTTATAGTTTGGGTTATTTTATCAACAAATGAACAAAAAATATTAATCCATCATTTATTTATTATTGTATAATGTAAAGCAAAATAGAAATCACATAAAACAAAAAGGCGACCAATTTAGGATAATTTGGGTCACTAGCAAATGTCACAAAAATTTTATTTAATTAGGGGGAGAGGTAAATATTGCGCTGTTTTTTTTTGAGAACCAAAGGGTGAACCTCAAAATTGGGCTTAAGGTGGTAAGATAACCATTATTAACTAAAATTGGGGTTTTGGATAAAAGGGAAAACTTCGGTATAGATCCAAGCCTAACACTCAGGATAAAGGAACAAAGGGAGGTTCACCCCAAGCTGACTGAAAAAATGCAAAAACGCATCGTCGCCATTGAAGGCTGTCGGGTTGAAATATATTAAATTTTTTAAAAAAGCCGAAAAATTTAATGGGTTTTTTTGGAACATGGAATCATTAAACAATATTAAAGATGGTTAATTATTACTTAAAAGTACACATAGGTAATTTCCCCAAGTTTTGAAAACAAATGTTAAAATTTCCCCTTTAGGCCACGAAACCCAAGATGGAATCCATATGAACAATGTGTTCCAAAAGGTTGGAAAAATTTCATCTTTGAAAGCACAAACCCAATTACGGTTTGACATTGAAGGGTATAATTAGCAAATTTGGAAACCGGGACCAAAGGCTTTATCAAGCTTGATATTTGAAATTTAAATATTTTAAACAAATACCAAAAATAGTCTAATCTATATGATTTATATTAATATGGCCCTTTTGGGATCAAAAACATAAACGCCTTTATTTACCTCAAATTATTCACTAAAAAATATTATTACCAATTAAACAACCTTTTAGGGTCACATATACCAAAGCACAGGTTACAGCAAAAGATTTCGGGCATTGGTATAAACCCCGCTTACACCCAAGATTAGAATATATTGACAGGCGGGGATAAGAGGGGTTGTTTGAGAACCCCACGAGTGCGAACCATATATTGTATATTTTAAATATGACATCCGTTTTTAAATTAGGAAAAAATTTTAAAATATTTTTCAGAGGGATTTCCATCCTGTACCTTTGACATTAACCAGATCCTTTGATATTCAGGTGTTCGTTGGCCCATTTTTTTTTCCTACGTCATACCAAGTTTATGATTATCTATTTTATAGTCAAATTTCAAAAGTTTTTTCGAAAAACATTGAGAGGCAGGTGTTTAACAAAATATTTTAAACATTAAAAAACTGACGATCGGAAAATAGAAAATCGGGAATATTTTTAAATTAAAACCGATTTTATTGATAATAAAATATTTTCGTGTTTTCATAAAATATAAATTCAGTTTGAAAAGCATTTTTGAAAATTTAATTTAAATTTTTGTTTTATGCAATGGAACCCCTTTTAGGTCAGAAGTGTGAAACAAACAGAACTTCTAGGGAGTTGATCCGTTTGGTCAAGGATGAGACAGATAACAAAACAAATGAATTGATTTAATATAAATAACAAAGGCATAAACGTTTTAAGTAATAAATATTTTTTCTTTATACAAAAAACCGTAGATTCATTTATATATATATATATATATATATATATATATATATATATATATATATATATATATATATATATATATATATATATATAATATTATATATTTATATATTATATATTATTATATATATATATATATAAAAAAAAACAAAAATTTATATTTTAAAAAAAAAAAAATTTTTAAATAAAATACCCTTTATTAAAAAATATATATTATTTCCAATTTTTATCCCAGTTGTTTTTCTAAGTAAATGTAATATCTAAAATCTTTATAAAAATCCAAAACTTTTATAAATATTTTTGTATTTTTTAAAAGATAAATTATAAAACACCTTGCAAACCTTAAAAACACCCATATTTAGTCCAAAATAATGGAGCCAGTGGACGGATACATTAAAACAGTTTGCCAAGGATATCAAGGATATTCTAAAAAGTCCTCTCACTCTTTAATGTCGCAAAATATGCCGTTGACCTTTGGTGGCACGCTGCAGCAGACAACTAAGTGCTCCACCGCACGTTCAAAAATTAAATTCCGGTTAATTATATTTTTAGGGGACGTTCTTTTAGAAATATAAAAATAAAGAGGAGATTATTAATGTTTGTATTATGTATTTATTTTTTATAAACCTTATTGACAAGTAGATTACTTTGGTAACAGAGAAAAAAAAGATGTAGGTTAAATTACAAAAAACATGTATTACAAATTTTACAGATTTTTTATATCTTAAGGTTTTGGCACTCTTTATTACCGATTTTTAATTTTAAATTATTTAAAAAGATAAATTATACCCCTACTTAGAAAATTTGTTTTTGGTTAATGTTTAAAGAAATAACATAAAAATTGAGTTAAACATATGTATAAATATACCTCTATATCCTTAGGACATCGAAAAAATGGAACATAACTACCCGAGAACAACAATCATCAACGTACAATAAAAAAACTACGTCTAGCCACCCATCAAATAGATTTTTTTTAAAAAATTATACTATAAACGTAAAGGTGCAAAAACGATTCCTAATATAACCGTTGGAAAGGGATGACAAACTAAGTAGGTTTGAGGCACTGGGTACCGATAGAAGAGAAGTGGTGCAAAAGAAGGAAAATTTTACCAGCACGCTTTGAGCAGACTTTATTAGAATATCCGATTTGGTGGTACAGTTGCCAACGGATCTAATATTTTAAAATTTAACTTAATTTTTAACAGAACTTATGTATGTTGTTTTTATTATAATTTTAGGCCAAGAAAAGAATAGAATTTCAGAAAACCAAAACCAAAATTCTGAGTCAGGAACTGAGAATCGCTAAAGGGTTACAATTTGTTTTTTGTTTGGGTATCATGGACTCCATATGCTGTCTTAGCGTTAATTGGGGCTTTTGGAGACCAATCTTGCTTACTCCAGGCGTGTCCCATGATTCCTGCTTTAAATTGTAAATTGGTGGCTTGTATAGATCCATATATTTACGCCATTAGTCATCCAAAGTTCAGGTAAATCATGAATTGTTATACAGTTATATACAGAGTGAAACAGATTTAAAGCTTACCATAAGAAACTTGCGAACATCCAGTGTGTACAGGGTCTTTGATTATATTTACGTGGCTTCTGGAGCCTTTATTTTTAAAGACAGAAAAAATGTTTTTTATAAAAGTTGAAGGTTTTTTTCCATAT
This sequence comes from Listronotus oregonensis, assembly GCA_019359885.1. Taxonomy (NCBI): domain Eukaryota; kingdom Metazoa; phylum Arthropoda; class Insecta; order Coleoptera; family Curculionidae; genus Listronotus; species Listronotus oregonensis. The sequence continues at coordinate 8,950 of JAHBCN010001174.1, forward strand.
TATCTTTTGAAATTATCAGTAAAAAAATATCGCAATAAAAAAATGGAAAAATATAGGTAACTTCAACTTTTTTAAATGTAACCCCCTGTATATTATGCGCTACCATAAAAGATCTTTTTTTTTCTGATTTCAAATATACATACATTAATGATATTTGATGAACCATTTTTGAGATATTTAAGCCTAAAATATAAATAAATTGAAAAAAAGATCATATTAGTATCAAGAAAGCTATGAAAACGATAAAAAAAATTTAATAAATTTGACGTATTGATATTGTAAAAAGTTGGAATTTATCATTTTAACTATTAAAAGGAGTTTGTATTGCTTTTTTGTCGATGGTCTATTCAGAAGAACAAAAAATCTCCATTATGCGTCTTTTTTATGGTAACAATAATAATGTGACGACAGTGCAAAGGGAATATTACTTATTATATCCTTAACAACGGTTACCATCTATATAGATACCATTAAATACATAGTAAGAAAGTTTATTGAACGAAAAAGCTTTTAAATGAAGAAAAGGACTGCAGCACAAAGCCGTAGCCAGGAATAATTGTTGGGGGGTTAGCCTTTTGTGTCAGGGGTATCGACTCCGCAAAATCGGGTGATCTTTTGGGGGTACTACATACAGGGTGGCCCAACGAAAAGATCGCACCCCTATTTGTGACTCTCCTGGTATATTTTGGGGAAAATGCTCGGACACGTCGATTTTGATTTCTAGGGGGACGTCTTTTCCTCTACCACACTTAAATTTTTTTTAATGAAACCCCCATTTTTTTAAATTTTTAGATTCTCTATGACGTTTTTAGTAACTTTTATTAATAAAGTTTATATCAAAAACATTTAGCATCAGTCAGTGTCATGGTAAGTCATAGGAAAACTTTGTCTTTGATTTTAAATTGTTAACTTAACTAGTTGTAATAAATATTGAACAATGATTTATTGAGTTTTAGAAGGGGTAAAAATATTTAAACTGTATTACCAAAATGGGAGCATTACAAGAGCTACTACCCGGTTGTTTAATGCGTTACATCCAGACAAAAATATTAACGATAAGTATGTGGCTAATTAATAAGAAAATTTGAAGAAACTGATCTGTGTATAATATTCGCCGTAATCGCCATTAAAAAAATCGACCATTTAAAAATGAAGTCGCAGAAATACCAGTATTGGAACACGTAGCACTTGACAATACCCAAAGCCCTCGTGGACTGGCTACTTCTTCAGAATTTACACGCTCAACAGTAGAGAGAATTTTGAAAGACAACTTATTTCACCCGTACAAGATAAAATTTGCCCATGCGCCTAATGAAGACGATTTTAATGGAAGATTGGAGTTTTGCGAATTACTGTCCCAACTTTTAATCAACAATGCAAATCTGTTACTTAATATTTGTGTCTAGGATGAGTGTACGTTCTATTTACATGGTGCTGTAAATAGACGTAATTGTCAATATTGGAGTGACTTGAATCCATATTTGTTTCGAGAGGTACACCTGCAATATCCTGAAAAAAATAAATGTGAGGGCCGGCATTTTCGTAAATTATATTGTAGAAGCTTTCTTTATCCCTAGAAACTTGACAGGCAAGACGTACTTGCACATGTTAGAAAATACAATAGAGTCATAAATTACCGAAATATTAAAAAATGACGTTAATTATATCAATTTCCAACAAGATGGTACACCACCGCACTATGTGGCTTCAGTACGACAGTTTTTGGATACCCATTTCTCCAATCAGTCGATCGGCAGACGAGGCCCCATTGAGTGGCCGCCAAGATCTCCGGGCTTAAGTCCTTTAGATTACTTTCTTTGGGGGTATTTGAAAAAAGTTTTTAGTACGAAGCCAGATTCTATTCAAGATCTTCGGGAGCGGATTACGGCTGAACGTTGACAAATAACTTCATTCATGCTTGAAAATGTGAGAAATAGATTCGAACAAAATCCTTATTATTGCATGGAGGTAAATGGACACCACTTTTAGCACTTATTGCCACATTGACCTAATTTTTATAGAAAATTAATGTTTACTTTACCTTTAATTTGCGCATGACTGTAGGTTGCTTTTTGTTTTTTTGTATACTCGGAGAGTTGTTTTCAAATTTAAAGTAAAGTCTTGTTACTATGGGAACCATTTGATTATTATTTTTAGTATATATTTCCTTACTATCACTATTTCTAGAATTTTATTATAAACTCAAATAGCTTCACAACCATTGAAGATAGGTATAAACTTTATTAACAAAAGTTACTAAAAACTTTACGGAGAATCTAAAAATATTTAAAAAAATATGGAGGTTTCCATTTAAAATCTAATGTATAATGCAATTTTTTTGACCACCCTGTATTGTACGGCTACAGATGAAGTGACGTCCCCTGAAATTAAACTACGTTTGAGCGTTTTTCCCAAAATATACCAGGAGATTTAAAATGGGGTGCGATCTTTCGTTGGCCACCCTGTATAATACTAAAAGATAATGCAACTCAGATTATAAAACCTGACCTTTTCTGCAACCTACGATACTCTCGAACTAAAACTGAACATCGCTGCCCGCGCGTTTGTACGAATGGGTACAGATACTTACAATTAAATCGGTAAGATAGTTTACTAATGTTTTGTTTTCCCCTCAAGACCTAGCATTACCAATTATTCACTACAGTAGTAGTTCTTTGTATTTACTATTTCTTTTGTGAATTCGGGGGTTCTGACCCCTGACCCCCCACTGGCTACGGCCTTGCTGCAGCACGACATGAAAACAAGGCTTTGGATATCCTCGTTTTTTCAGGATAATTATTATACTTTTTCTATTGGACTTGGACTAAATACTTTTAAGAATTTTAGAAAATCCTGAAATATCCATCTCGGATGGGGCATCTGAACTTAATAAAACATATTATAAAATTTATTTAATCATAAAATTTTACAAATTTTATCCTTATAAATTTATGTCCGTTCAGAACCTTCTAAAACAAAACATGCAGGACCGACCTAAGTATGCATTGGAAATAGCTAGGTTTATGCAGCAGGATCCAAAGTTTTTAAACAAATTTCTATTCACCGACAAGTCTTCCTTCACTTTAGCAGGAATGTTTAATCACAAAAATTAACAATATGGGTCCAGAGAAAACCCTCACCAAATTCAGCAACATAACAATTCTATTGTTTCCATGGCTTTCTTGATACTAATATGAAACTTTTTTGAAATTTCTTAATGATTTAACCTAAAATATCTCAAAAATGGTTCATCCAAATATCATCAATGTATATATATTTGAAATCAGAAAAAAAGGTCTTTCGTTGTAGCGCATATTATACAGGGTGTTCCATTTAAAAAAGTTGAAGTTGTCTATATTTTTCCATTTTTTTATTGCGATATTTTTTTACTGATAATTTTAAAAGATAATATGGAAACAATACTACAATTTTTACATAAAACATTTTTTTCTGTCTTTAAAAATAAAGGCCCCAGAAGCCACGTAAATATAATTAAAGACCCTGTACATAAAGTATGAAACAAATTCATTTTTTGCTAAAGGAAAAAAATATGAAAATTTCCTTGAACACGTAAATAATAATTTTAAATTGCACATTTTTGGACATAAGATATAAATATAAAGGGTGACTCATAAAGTAGATATGACGTCATCGATAATTTTTTTCAAATGGAAACCCCCATATTTTATTGCAGATTTATAATTTCCAAGAAGAGCTGGTTTTAAAAATATGAAACACTTATGGTTTTAGATGGCAGTTTTGTAGTTACACAGGGTGGTAAAGAAATGTATACATAATGTATAGAGCAAATTCATTATTTGTTAAAGCAAAGAATCATTGAAAATTTCCTCAAACACGTCAATAATAATTTTGTATTACGCATTTTTTTACATAAAATAAGAATATACAGGGTGCCTCGTATAGTAGATATGATGTCATCGATGATTTTTTAAATTGAAACCCCATATTTTATTGCAGATTTATAACCTCCAAAAACAGCTGATTTTAAAAATAAAAAGTTCTTATGACTTTAATTGACAGTTTTGTAGGTACAGGGTCTTAATTTTTTTTCCTTTTTTCTTAATTTTGTGTAAGTGGGTAAGGAATACTTAAAATCGCTCTTTATAATATGCCTTGTAACTATGGTAATGCTTGTTATGCTGCCACAATAATATTTTTTGTCAAGTTTTTGAGTAATATTATTAAATTACTTATGCATTTATTTACTTCGCAAAGGATAGAAATCATTATGTACACAAATCTTTAACACCCTGTAACTACGAAACTGCTACCCAAATCCATAAGTATGTTGTGTTTTTAAAATCGGCGCTTCTTGGAGATTACAAATATGCACTAAAGTGTGTTGGTTTCTATTTTAAGAATAATCGATATCGTCGTATTTACTACATAAGTCACCCTGTATATTTATATTTTGTTAAAAAATGCGCAATTTAAAATTACTATTTACATATTCAAGAAAATTTTCGATATTTTTTTGCTTAAGCAAATAATAAATTTGTTCCATACATTATGTACACACTATACTACTGTTTTCTTAAACAAAAATTCTTACAATTAATACACTATTCCCCAATTAGTACCCATAAGCACTTTTGATCAGCGTGTTAAGAGTCCATTCGCGCCGCGAAAATTGGATCCAATTTGGGGTTCGGGACATAATGTTTTTCTCAAAAACGGTATAAGTTGTCGATAATTGTCAAAAACTATATGAAAGCCAACCCTTAAATCTAGGCTTCTGCTGTAATAGTTTTTAAAATTCGGATTTAGTTTTTAATATTTCCTTGAGTGAAAGTCACCCTAAAATCGGTTATGTTTAGATACTTTTTTTTTAACTCGACTCATATTTCCAAAATCCGTTACAGCAGAAGCATAGATTATTTCCTTACCTTTAAAATGGTGTATAATTTATGTCATTTAAGTGAAAAATAGTTACCGAAAAACGTTATCTCCTGTAGGCTTGCAATCAGAAACAACATCGCATCGATACACCGAATTTGGAAGAACCTAAATATAAAATAATATTTTTAATGCGGCTATACGAAAATTGTGGTAGTGGGAGTTTATTAGTCTCCGCCCACCGCCTCCGCGTCCTTTCGCCCGACCCCTAAGGTGTAGCGTAAATGCACTTTTAAGAACTATCAATATGCAAAGTTTTAAAAAAATTGTCCGAGACCCATTTTCCATAAGGATTGTGTGGAACAAAACAAAAACAAAATAAAAAAAGTTTTTTTAATGAAATTGTAATAGTAAACAAATATCTTAATTATTTACTTTCTTGTTGTCAGGCTGGAACTACAAAAAAAGCTACCATGGCTGGCGATAAAGGAAAAAGATGTTAGTGACACGCAATCGACAGCCACCGAAACATCAGCAGCACCCCAAACGGCAGCAACATAAAAGATTATTTTTTTAACTTTATTATGCGGAGTGGTTGACTAAGTTGAGAGATTTATATATCGAAGCCCTGACAGCTTTTGCATTTTTCAAGAGTTCAACTTAGTTTGCCAATTTGTACTTACACTACACTAAATCCATCTTTAAGTCTAAAATGTTTCTTAATATGATGTCTCTGCAATGAATATTGGACTAAGAATATACGTAAAAAATGTTAATTTTACATAACACAACGATAAACTTAGGCATGTTGATTCTGTAATCTGTGTTAAGTAAAATTTACAGGTTTTACACATAATATGTCTCCCCTCCCCTTTTAACTTATTATAGGTACTGTAACGCAATGAAAGTTGTATGTAAATAAAGCTTATTTTAAAATGTATGTAAAAAGTAAAAGTGTGCTAATAAAATCCCGATTATTAAAAAAAGTGTTTTAATCCCGAGGTTTTTGTTGAATAAAAAAATAGTGGAAATACTTTAAAAATAGTGTTTTAAATCAGACGAACAAAACTTTGCAAAAAAGTTTTTTAATATGATGGTGATTATGCTACAAAATAACACAGCTTTGACCTTAAGGGCAAAGGATCCGTAACTGATAAAAAAAATCGAGCACGCCACTTTACGATTCTTCGTAAAATTCAACGACTAAGTAAAAAAATATTCTATTTTTTATAAATATCATTTTTATAATTCCCACAACACAAGTTCTGTGTGTTTTTCACTTATAATTAAAAGAGACCTATAACGTTTGCGTGATAAAAACATTATAAGTGCCTTGTACCCAATAATTGGAGAAATGTACACAGAGTAAACCCAGTGAAAAAGATTTTTTTAAACTATTTTTCTGTTACGGTTAACAAATTTTAAATAACTGTTAAAAAATGTATTTTTTATGCTGCTTACTAACTGCACATTTTGACAGCACTGGTTGACCATAAAAAAGTAATTTATTAACAATGGAACTTTTTCTAGAAATCCATCATCTTAATATAAATAGGATATTATACACTAAAAAACTTTTCCAACAGTAAAAAGTATGTTTTCAGGCCAAAAATTAAAAAGAAAATAAAAACTAGTTTTTTACCACTATTACCCAGTTTTTTCACATCTTAATTTGCTTTTTCGAGGTGTAAAATATTTTATAAAAATACAGAAGAGGAAAATTTGTTTGCTTCCGCCATCATTCGAGGCTTACATTTCACCGATTTTTATATTCAGAACGAACCAGAATGATGACAGAACCAGAATACCGCGCAAGAGGACAGGGAGAGCATTTAGAAATCCTCCTGGGGTGAAACGGTGAAACCAATCCCTAGGTCGGGGGATATCGCTCACGAACCCCCAGCCACGCGAGCTATAACTGCTAATACAAGAGTAACCGACCTTCTAGGAGGTTGGCAAATACTCAGAAGGATAAAAGAGGGATATAGGAAGGCATCTGCGGTGGAACCAACTCGTTACCACCTGGAGCGAAAGCTAGGGTACGCAGACCAGCAGGAGCGGCGTCGAGAGCACCAGGTGCTACTATAAGAGTAACCGGCCTTCTCGGAGGTTGTCAAGTACTAGGGAGTATAGGAGAGGAACCGACATCATTTACCAGCTGGAGCGTCGCCGAGGGCACTAAGTGCCCTGGTTGGTAGAACCATCCTCGTCGGCGGTTGTGGGGTGGAAGAAACATAAAGGAAAGCATTTGCGGTGAAACCATCATCAAAACTAATCAAGCATGTTCACAAGAGTTCCTAAAACCCAGAACTATAGTTTAACTAGGAGGTCGACCGTCCAGAATGGAGATTTTTGGAACAGAAGGCATTATATTGTCTAGGTCGCATGTTTGTACCAAATTGGTCATTTTTACACTTGACTATTAAAAAAGATTTTAAAATTACTTAAAATAAAATATGTTTATTTAATTGCATTTTCTTGTTAAAATACAATCCCCACTTTTTAAAAAAGGGGAGTTTTATTTGTTTACAAGAAAACGCAGTAAAATAGCTGAGAATGAGCCATTTCGTGCAAAAATACGGGGGAATGCAGTAAAATGCGGTTTGATGATGGATATCTCGAGAACAAAACGTTGCCAACAAAAACTGTCTACAGCCGTTTAAAAAAAAAGTACTTAAAAAATCGTCAAGATCGGCGGGGAAGGTTACAAAAATGTTTGATAGCCATTCAAAAATATTTTATTTTCCACAAAATGTTACTATACCTTATGGTAAAAAAGAAAAAAAAAACCTTAAAAGACAAAATTTCATTACTGTAAGAGAATTTCCACATGACCAAAACGTCCTGTTTTAATTGGTATAAAATTCTCTTAATACCAAACAATAAACAAAAATATCATTAACAAATATTTTTGCTTTACAAAACCTTATTAACCTAAAAAAATTTCCCTTAAAGTCTATATTTTTCCTAAAAGATTTTGTAGAAGCCTGAAAAATATGTCATGCTTACAAAAAGAATAGTTATCGTATTTCTTTGTTTTATTCCAAAAAAGAACATTTTTTTATCATTAAAAAAATGGCTGTAAAAAAATATATTAATTACATTTTGACGGCCCAAAATCCACTTTTTAGAGACCAAAAAATAACTTTTACAAAGTAAACTTTTTTTACATTAAAAAATTATATATTGAGTTCCTATTTCAATAGAGTTTTTAATAATGATGATGTGATTTTGTGAAAGTGACAAGAAATATCTCTTGGTGTAGGCATTTTAGATTAATTAAATCACTGTTACAGATGCAATTCCCCTAAAAAATTAACTAATTATATATGCTGGAATTGTTAACCGGTATTTTCCACCAATAAGCTGTAATTACTATACTTTTGCTTTTTTTAACAGTAACACAATTCTATTTTTTCTGGAAATTGTTTTTCGTATTTTGCGCCCCTTGGCACCTAGAGCCTAGGGCGACTGCCCCTCTCTCTCTACCCCAAGGCCATGCCTGGCCAGACAATATATGTCACTAACCCTAATTTTAAATCAATCCTTTTCTTATTTTAACACACTGAATATGCAAAAAGATATTTCAATATTCTATTAATTTTTTAGCCCTTAATAGGTTAAAATAGTTGTAAGTAATATTTAATTTAATTTTAACTTGGCACACCCTGTAAAAACGTCTCAGAAACTTAACAAAAGTGCCATAAAATTTTGTAACTTACAGTGTTTTGATTTCCCTTTATTTGTTTTAATCATCCTAAACATGCTTGTATTGGCACACTTTCTGGTCATATGATTTGGACCACCCTGTAGATACATTGCCGACCGGCAAACTTCAAAACATGATTCTATCTTCTAAAGCTATGTATTTTTAAGCAAATTGCACCAATTCCTACCTTTTATTCGTGTTTTAACTAACTTAAAAATATGACCGGTGACCCCCAAACTTTGGTGGAAATTTTATTAGTAGGGATGGGACTCTAACATCTACAATCTCAAAAAATTTCACCATTGCCGGTTATGCAATTAGTGGGGAGTCTGTTTTATATAAGGAAAAATAAAATGTACTAATAAAAATAGTCTGAAAAAATCGCACAAATCTTTAACTATGTACTCTATTTTTATTCACATTTTTACAAAGTCAAAACAAGAAACACAAGAAAACAATAAATAGTAAAAACAAAAGAAAAATAACTATTCTACTTATTGGAACCCCTACTTTCAGTTCTATTACTTTTAAGTTCTTGAAGTTCGTTTTCAAATAACTTAAAGTCAATTGGCTTGTCATAGCCCATAAGCTTAGCATAGTGATCTGGCTGCTCAAACTGTCGTGGATCTACAAACAATGCTTTGCCCTTTGCCTGAAAGGTGGTAAACATTCCTGGTACGTCAGGGACATATACATCATCTACTTTGAATTCAGTCTAAAAAAAATAATAAAAAACATTTAATAAAATCAAAATCCTGCGGTTGCTTGCTTATTATTGCACTTATTAATTATTATATTTATTTATTATTAATTCAGATATTAGAATCATATAGTTAGCAATCTTTAATTACTAAAATAAACTGACAACTAGTACAAGAGTGAAAAAAATAGATATTTGCATTTAAAATGTAATAGGCCGTTTTTTATGGATTAACCTTTAGATATAAACATTAAAATGGTTTACCTCTTTTATTCTGCAGAAAAAATTGACTGTCTTTGCTATGTAAGTGTCCGTTTTTTCATTATAACTGAGCTGAGTAACATACTTTTTTGTAATGAAATGTAACAAAATCGGCGTAAGTATTGTGAAAAATCCAATAAAGGAATAGGCTGCAACGATTACGGGAACGTTTGCCGTTCCTACAATTTCTTTGTAGAGCCATGGTTGAGATACAAGTCCAACAACACTGCTTGACAGTGAAAATATCTATAACAATTCTAATGAAACAAATAAATCTTAATTAAACTTTTAAATTTACCTTTATGGCTCTAATCTGTGGTGTGAGGCTTCCATAATATACATCTTTAATAGGATTTTCTAGTTTCTTATTAATATCTGAGGAAAGACATCGATATTGTTGTAAATTCTTGCAAAAATTAACTGATTTGACTGTATTTTGAACTCCCTTAGTACATTCTGGAATTAAAAGTAGGATTCTAGATGATTTTAATGCGTTAAGTGTTACTGGAAGGGTACAACATAATTTTAAAGACATTTTTATCCGGAATTTTGAAAAAAATTGTTATCTAACCTCAAAATTTGACATGTGATTTTGACACTTAACTGAACCGACTTACTGGCTATTACCGAGCAGCAACGCCAAAAATAAGCAATTTTGGTTAAATTTTCCCATTGGTCTGGTCTTCGAACATAACCTTCTAGAGGCAGCTTTGTCGTTTGGCCGTGCGAGAGAGAAAGAATATAAGGGTACAACCTTTCCCTCCGCGTGCTGATATTGGTCGGCGGGAACTTTTTAACATCGACGGAGACGCCGAGCAAGATCAGCACGAAGAGTAGCACCATCTGCCTCTAGAAGGTATATGCTCGAAGGGTCTTGTTACTGTTCATTGATGCAGTGCGACTACGCCCCAGTTTTCAATTAATGGCTTATGTTCCCGTTTGGTGCACCAAACCAAAAGAAGAAAATACTGGCGTATTTTTTAGGTTGGAAACAAACGTGTTTTTGTTCTTACAAATTTTTAAATATTTCTAAGTGCATATATCAAGAAAACTAAAACATGGCAGTTCGTACACATTTTGAGAGTAAGAATGAAATCGGAGTTTTTGCTAAATTAACCAACGCTTATTGTTTAGCAAGTATAGGAGGATCAGAAATTTTCTACAGGTAATCAGTACAATTGTTTATTTTAATATTGTGCAATATTTTTCAAGTACTACACTGCATTTGGTTACTTAAACTTTTTGATTAGTTCTTATATTATAATACTTACAGTTTTTTATATCTAATTAAAATATTTTTAGTACCTTTGAGTCGGAACTAGCAGACTCAATACCAGTGGTACATGCCTCATTGGCAGGTTGCCGAATAGTAGGTAGAATGTGTGTAGGCAACAAAAAAGGTCTTTTAGTACCAAACTCCACCTTTGATCAAGAATTGCAGCAACTTAGGAATGCCCTTCCAGACTCTGTAAAGGTACAAAGGGTGGAAGAAAGACTTTCTGCTCTAGGAAATGTTGTAGCGTGCAATGATTATGTAGCTTTGGTACATCCTGACATAGATAGGGTAAGTTTTTTTTATTTTAATATGCCCTAATGTTATATCAAAAACAGTTTTATTTTGTTAAAAATTGAATTTTTAGGATTTTTTTGCCATTGGCAAGTATTTGAAATATTACTGCTAGTTTAGAGTATTAAAAAAATACACTTAATAAAATGGTAGAAAGTAACAAGTAACCAGCATTTTATATGTGCATTTGAAAATTATTTTGTCAGTGTATATGGTTTTAAAAAACATATCTGTTTTAAAAAGATCTGAAATAGTACTAAAAAAATAACATAATAAAAATAGAACTGAATATGAATCCAAAGTGAAACAGAAGATATCAATTTAAATTATTGTATTTTTAAACTTTTAGGAAACAGAAGAAATTATTGCAGATACATTGGGTGTAGAAGTTTTTAGACATACCATAGCAGGAAATGTTCTTGTGGGATCATATTGTGTTCTAAACAATAGGGGGGCTCTTGTACATCCCAATACAAGTATAGTGGATCAAGAAGAGTTGTCATCTTTGTTACAAGTACCTTTAGTTGTAAGTAACAGTTTACTTTGTTAGACAATAGTAATAATAGTGAAATTAATATTATATAATTAGTTTGTAGAGGGGTCAGTAATAGAGTTTATTTTTTCCATTTAATTTTATTTGATTAAATTAGTTTTTTAAAATAATATGTAACATATTGTTTTGAATACTTTATCTTAATTAACGATTAGTTAGAAAAAAATATTTTAGGCTTTTTTCAAATACATTTTTCTTCGTAGGCTGGAACAGTGAATCAGGGCAGTTCAGTATTAGGAGCTGGTCTGGTAGTAAATGACTGGATAGCATTTACAGGAATGGATACAACATCAACAGAATTAGCAGTTTTAGAATCAGTGTTTAGATTAAATGAGGCTGAACCAAGCAAAATTACACAAGAAATGCGTGCTAGTCTTATTGAAGGGTAGGTAACAATTTCCAAATTAGTAAATTTTAAATACATTCTACAGAGATAAGTGGTAATATTTTTATTTATTTTTAGAATGTCGTAAGGAGCAGAAAGCAACAAGTCAAAGAATACATTTTTGTATACAAATGCTAATGTCTATATTTTTTTAATTAAATTTTGTTGTGATGCACATAATTATATCAGTTATTCCCTTTTTAATAAAATACAGTAATATGCTCCTAAAAAGTGTGGTTTTATTTCTTACACGACATTTATAAAGTTAACCTTGTGTAAGCTAGAAGAACAAGACAAATCAATATAAATGGCACCATTATTTAGGGTTGTGAATCTCAGAAAACTCAAATAATAGGAACTTGGTTTATGTTCACAAAATAAAATATTAAAATGTACTTTTTAGGGTAAGACAATGCAATATAAAAATACTTGCTTATATGGCGATAATTGAAACAGTAATTTTTACATAAAATATGTACTACAAAACAATGAAAATTTTTAATAAAATAAAATTAAAAATTATTCTTGAAAATATATTTAATAATACAATAAATCCATTTAACTGTTTTCCTTCACATCGTCATTTACTCAGACAGCCAAGCGGCCCTAAAGGCCATCAGTTCTCCAAAAGTTAATTCCAAACTAGTGGGGGACTGTATACAGGCCCGGAAAAAGACGGCTTAAACAAACTTACGGTAGCCGACCAAAAGGGCCCCGAGGGCCAACCAGGTAACAAAGCCAAAAGAGGGTCAACCTGGAAATGATATTAAGATTAAGATTCTTTATTAATGTCAATAAATTATACAATTCAATTACATAAGTCAATATAAAATAGGATAAAAAATAAAAAAATACAACTTAAAACTAGCAAAAGTAAAAATAAAAAAACAAAATACATAGTCATGGATTGTCATATAAAAAACAGGGCAAACAATAGTTAAAGAAAAAAAAAACAAACAAAACAGAGGCATCAAGAACAAAGTATCACAGGTTACGATGCCGCAGCACCCAGAAAAAATTTGTCACCTGCCAAAGAAAAAAGGGGCTGCTTTAGAAAATACTCAATACCCTTTATAGATTTTTCTTTAGGTAGAGGCAGCATCCTTACTGATTGTCCAGTCTTAAGACCCTTTAAAACCCAAAAAAGAACCATAAAATACTGTTATATGGCGATAGAAACAGAATTTTTATGAAATCTGCTAAACAATGAAAATTTTTAATAAAATAAATTAAATTATTCTTGAAAATATATTTAATAATATAATACATTTATGTTTTCCTACATGCATTACTGGCAGAACTGGCAAAAGGGCCTCTTTCAAAAGTTAAATTAAACTGGGGGACAGACAGTTCCAAAGCGGTTGAGTACAAACAGACTGGGTACAAAGGGCACAGGGCCCAAAGCAGCCAAAAAGACCTCATGGCCAAGTTTAAACCTTGGACCTTAGTAAGAGCCACAGGAAGTTTCAAACTGGTGGGTCAACTAACAGGAACATTGCAAACTCAAAAGCACCTGGAAAGAATAAGGCTCTGGTAAAGGATAGCCTGTGTAGATGGCCAGGAGGCTAAAAAAACAGTCTTACATGTGTGGTGCCATTGCGAAGCACTATGTAGGCTTAGGTTTACTAGGCTTGGTGAGGAAAAGCCAAAACAGGCAAGATATATGGAGTGGCCAGTGTCAAGACTCTGGAGTCTAGTTAAGAAGACGGGTCTGAACAAGGTACTCTAAAGAACGATAGGAGAAACCACAATAAATCTGGTAAGGTTGCAGTGGTGGAGATCATTTTTGCCATCTCCGCTCAAATAATCTAATCTAATCTAACTGTTTTCCTTTGCTTTAGAAAATGTATTGATTTTTTATTATACAGGGAGTTGAAAAAAATCCTATAAACCTATGTCTGGAAATCCTTCGTTTGGTAGATATAGGCTGTTAACGTTTTATTTTTGTTTTTTCTAAATAATTTTTATAGAATTTTTTGTAACATTCCATTTAAATTTATTATTTAATTTCTTAGAGAAATATTTGGGTTAAAACATAAAAAAACACCCTTGCCATTTAAAATCCAATGGATTGATTATTTTAAATCCAAATATCTTGAAAATGGTGGCTCGTAGCGACTTCTACCAAGGTTTATTTTAAACAAGCATCAAAAAGTTGACGCATCTAAAGTATAAAAACCGTGTAAATAGCGCCCTCTACAAGTAGAAACCCTACTAATATTAAATCGAATTTCGCATGTCCATAAACCCCCAGGTACCAATTTTAATTCAAATATGGGCATACTTTCAAAAATAATTTAGTGAAAACAAAAATAAAAAACTTTAACACCCTATATCTACAGACAAAACGTTTTCAGACATAGGTTTATAGGATTTCTTTTATTTTTAAGAAAGAAAATTTATCCTGAATTTTTTACAATATTAATGAAACATCCTGTATTTGACATCTCTATCTCTACCATTAATTTATTTTTTTGGTAGTACGGACCTGGAATTTAACTAATTTTTTCTCCCTTCTCCCTTGAAAATAAGCTTTTATGATGAGGTTATATGTATTATCACAACTGATACTTGCAATAAGAATATTATTTTGGTAGAAAGACTATTTGGTTTTTCTCTTAGAATATAGAAAACATATATACTTATTTTGGATTTTATTAAAACCTAAATTGTTTTGTACATTGTAAAGGTATAATCTGCCATTGCGATAATATAACTAATAACCGGGCTAAAAACATACACATACTTTATTACTTTTTCCAAAATAAATGAACTTACTAAAAATTTTAAAAAATAAAATTTAACTTTACTTACAAATATTTGTAAATAAATTTATATTTCATTTTTAATACTTTTTAAAACTAGATGACATCACTTCAAAAATATATTTTTTATTGTTTATTAAGTTCATTTTTTTTTTAAGTAAGAAAGTATTTGTATGTTTTTAGTGATATTGTCGCAAGGGTTGATTGTGCCCTCACAATATACAAAATAATTTGGATTTTTATAAAATTTATAATAAGTATATACATTTTCTATATTCTGGTGAAAAGCCAAATAATCTTTCTACTAAAAGAATCTTGTTTAGTAGATTATTCCATAAGAACCAATGATGACACTTTTTTTGTGCAAATGTGCTTATTAGCAAAATCCTGTGGCTTTACCTGAAACTTCAAACTTCACGTCTCAAATCTAAGAGATCGTGACGATTTTCTGCTCTTTCGATTTGAACGCTAATTCTGTGACGGAAATATATTTAAAAAAATACTGTATAGTATTAACAGGATTAATCAAAATAGGATAAAAAAATTAAAATGGATTTAAAAATATGTTGTTTTATAAAAGGAACATTATATTTCATACATTTTTATTTCTACAAACTGTCACAATTCACAGTACACATTAAAGCTGCCTAAGTATCTCAAACACACCAATAGTTATTAAAAAGTATCCTACTTAATATTTTAAATTACTAGTCGGACTTTCCAAGTGTTCCCATTGGGAGGATAAAATGTTTGATCAGATGTCCCAAAATTCCTATGTGAGCACAAAAGAGTGAAACTCCTTGTATCCAAATGTATATAAATGTGTTTTCACCCTGGAACTCCAAAAAATAGGCTGGCAACAGCCATGTCCCTTGAGCTAAGAACCAAATAAAGAATATAACACAAACTGAAGTCTTTGATAACTTAATTTGCCAGAGACATATGGGAAGGATTCCCATAATCCATACAAAATACTGAGATGTTATAACCTTGTTGTATATCACAAAAACTATAGTCTCAATTAAGATAGCAAAATTAAGAGAAAACTTGTTTAAACCATAACGAAAAGAGAAGTACAATAGCAAAACAAGGGGTGGCAGAGTCATAAGAAGAGGCTGCCAAACGTTGGTAGAATACCAATCATGCATTTTTATAAAAGCTGTAAGATACTGAAGGTAAAAGTACAAAGAAAAATTGTGCCTATAGTCCACACGGACAAAATGGTATATCAAAGATTCATACAAAAATTTATAGCCATAGAAGTAATAAAAAATCCCAGTCAAACATAGTAATGAAGTGAGAGTCCCCATTACCAACATAATTTGATCAAAATTTAGTGCTAAGTACCACATGTACTTCTTTTTAAAGATTGTTTTTCTCTCTTTTCCTTTCAGTCCTACATTTTCCCCCTTTTGGGTGTTTTTATTTTTTTTACCTCGGTGCCCATTTTTAATCGATTTGGCACTTGGAACAGCTCCTTTTTTAGATGTTTCAAAAAAATAGGAATAACTGCTGTAATACATGAAAAAAGTCAAGCTATAAATAATTGGATACAGACGAAAGTGGATAGCTAACCCATATATAAGACCAGTTTTAAAGGGATGGTGATTTGTTTGTAAACAATACAAAGTTAGAATAACTAGGAGACAAGAAATAGAATCAGAATTTCCCCTAGTAGATATGGCCATGGTCATCGGATTATAAAGCCAAAAAAGCATAGCTCTGTGAGCCCAAAAAATTGCTGTTTCAATTTCAGGATTTGATTTTTCCAGCCTACTTTTATTCCTTTTGTTTTTGTTAACCTTTTTTTCCATCTCTTTTTCTTCAATGACAAGTGGAGGTTTTTTCAAGGTAAGTCTAGTATAAAGATTAATCCACTCTAGGATGTTAAAGTAAACCAAACGACGAATGAAATAAGCAACAATAAGATCAACCTGACAAAAAATGATTTTTCCAAAAACAGGGTGGAAAAAAATATTAGGTGTAAGCAAAATGGCAATCAGAGGAGAATATCGAAAAGTATGTCGCATGTATGGAGAATTTCCATTAACTACATGCCTGGCAGCATCAGTAAAAACTTTATAGTCAATATCCGTGTATGGCACTTCAGAGTATTGGTCATGAAATAGTCCATAGGTCACCAAGAGCAACCGTGTGACTGTAGCTATGATAAAATGGGTTATCATATCCAGCTCAAGGAACTTTTGAGGTAATTTAGTAATTTGGGAGGGTTGTACTGGTGCTTTTTTGCCCATTTTTTAATTGTTTAATTTCTTTTTCAAATCTATATAAAATTGCGATAAACTAGTACATGCCAAGAACTACTAACTAAATCCACTTTACTTAAATCCTAGTTTTTAAGCTAGTGGCAGCCTTTTGTAAGCAATTTTTAAATCCTTGGAATTCTTCATTGCAATGATTTTTGTTTAAATTGTCCTGTTTTAATACACATGTTGCATATACAGTTGCTTCCTTGGAGCACTTTCCGAAAATTACAGGGTATTGTCGGAAACGCTGCTTTGCTTTTGAAACAGACTCCATAATATTTATTTCTTCTCATTAACTTTAGATATATCACCACTTTTATTAATGTTTATAAATTTACTAAATATTAAATCATATAATGGTCTCGAAAAAAGCAGCAACAAAAATGCACTAGCGCCAATACCAAAAAATCCTCTGGGATATCTATGGATAATTCCTTGTTCTTTAGTAATGACTCTTCGCATCATTTCTGGAATTTTTCCTCTATATTAGTATCAATACCATTGCAAACATAGCTTTTATCTTTCCACTTTCTACAACAGTCACGCATTTCTTCTATAACATGTTGGCAGGCTGGCTCTTGGTATCTATTTTCTAAAAAAAGGTTATTTGTTTTACAAAATTAAGTAAATGGTATGGTTTTAAATTAAAAATTATGTAATTTTTTTTAATGGCGTTTCTATGTAAGGTTGAGATCTCAGGACCTACCTTTTAAACAAGCCTGTATTCTACAAGCAAATTCCTTGCAGGGATCTTTTATGGGCATTAAAAATAAACACAGCAGTATTTGAAACTTTGAATTACTCAAGCGGTAAAAATCTCTTATCCTATGGTCGTAACTAAAATAATTTAGAGAAAAAATACATAACAAAATGGTGATTTTTAATTTTAGCAAGTGTCAGAATTAGTCAGAAATTTGATGCTAAGTTCACGGATTGGCCATTGCCTCACAGCAACGCCACAAACAGAGGCGTGTTATTAAATTCATCGATGAATCGTGCGCACTAATCGCTGTTTCATCAAGCCGTTGTTAAATTAATGGCCGTTGTTTTAGTAGTATATGGACAAGGATAAAACTAGCGGTAACCTAGTGTGACGCCACGATGGATTTCAGCGCTAAACCATGATGAATTTAACAACACGCCTCAGCAGTAAGTTCACGGGTGTTCATTGATGTTAATCTTCGAGCGTGCACCTATAGAGGCAGCCTTGCCGTATGGACCTGCGAATTAAGTTTACTACCCTTGCCTGCGAACAAGCTTGTGAGAGACAAAGAAAAATAGCAGTACCAGGCAGGGTAAATTATACCCCTCCCACTAACCGATCAGCACGTAAAAGCAAAAGAGAAAGAAAGTAGCCCGATTTTTCTTTCTCTTTCCTACGCTTGTTCGCATGACAGCCTGGCAAGGCTGCCTCTAGCAGGCATTTGCTCAGGCCTATACCCGAAGATTAAAGAGTTTTTCCTGCTTAAACCACTAATTGCCATTTGCACCGCTGTGATTAAACCTGGATTAATTTAATCAGTGCTGAGAATGTGAAAAATATCATGTCATATTTGTCACAGTCGAAACAACGCTTAAGTTAATCCTGGTTTAACTGTGGTGCAAATGGCCATAAAGGCCCCCACAGACCTCGTTCTTTTAAAGCAGTTTTAATCGTGGCGATCAAAAACGTCGATCAACATTGCCAGTTTGTGGGCGAAAACCGAACAGAACACCGTCGATAAAAACTTCTGGCAGCGCTTGAAATCTTAATCGTCGATTCGTCCGTCTTTATTTAAAAACGTAGTGTGTGGTACAGAACATCTTTATTCGTCATTCTTCATTTATGTTTTTTGGTGTACGACTGCAGCTTTCGGCGATTAAGGCGGTTTAAAATTAACTTAAATGCTTTCGGCTATTAAGACGGTTTAAAAGTAAATTAAGTGTAGGGAAGTAAAAGTTTTAGTCGTCCGACGGAGCAGTATTAATCGGCAATTATGAAGGATAAAAAGAACGATAGTCTGTGGGGCCCTTAACAATAGTTTGCACTTTCCACATACACCTGCTAGAGGCAAACTTGCAGACTACTATTCTTTCACTCTGGCACATTTGATCGCACGGCCGAGCGACAAGATTGCCTCTAGAAGGTACGTGCTTGAAGGTTCAAACTGTTCAAAGTAGTTGGTGGTTTTTAAGCAAAAAAAAAACGCCTTATGACAGATGGCAAAAGGCGGGCTTCTTCATAATCATAACCCATAACCCAACATTTTCATTGCTCAACATCGGCACCACAGTGGCATCACATTTTGTTAATATATATTTTTTGTGAAGTTTTGTAGTCTGAAATAGTGTATTATTTAATGGCTCCTAAAAGAAGGATTTCTGAGACCAATAACCATGACGTCGCAAAGGTCAAGAGGACAAAATGTAAGTAAAAATTAAAATATATTCAAAATAAAAGTCTTCAGTTTATTACCTTTTTATTATACTCCAAACAGATAGGTATAATCTTTTATTTTACTGAGAGTAGTACTTTAAAATCATAATGTAGGGTATGTTTATTATTGAGAAATAGTTTACACTATTTAACGCTTTTAGTACACACCTAGTTCTAAAATACGTCTTCAATAAGAGCACTTACATAAGCTAAGTAAAATAGTGCACGCTATTTCTAAATAATAAACAGACGTATAAGTTATCAGTAAAATTCCTTAAAAGTTAATTTTTGGCTTGATTTACGCTAAAACTTCTGGTTATATTTTAGTTACTTTGGAAACGTTAAACTCCCCGAACTAACAACCAAGGGTGGCGTAGTACTTGTCACAGGTGCGGGAGATGTAGGACAATTGGGCTTGGGTCCTGACGTTTTAGAAAAATCCCGTCCAGCCCTTGTAAATTTGGAACAAGAAATTGTTGATGTATTCGCCGGAGGTATGCATACTGTTTGTTTGACAAAGGATGGTAAGGTTTTGACATTTGGATGCAACGATGAAGGGGCATTAGGAAGAGTGACTGATGGTAAAGAGGATGCAGAATTTGAAGCAGGTGAAGTCGAACTTCCTGGAAAAGTTATTCAAGTATCGGCTGGTGATTCCCACACTGCCGCTTTATTAGATGATGGAAGAGTTTTTGCTTGGGGTACATTTAGGGTAGGTTGAAATTTTTATATTTTTTATATCAGTCTAATGATTTTAAATTAATTTTAAAACTTGTTTTTTTATTTTAAAGGATTCCCATGGTAACATGGGTTTGACTGCACAAGGCAATGAACGCCTTCCCTATGAAATAATAAAGAATCAACATGTAGTTAAAATAGCTTCAGGAGCGGATCATATAGTATTTTTAACCCAGCATGGGGAAGTATGGACATGTGGGTGTGCTGAACAAGGACAGTTAGGGAGGACTACTAAAAGAGGAAGTGATAGAGAAGCACGTAACGGTATTGGTAAGGGAAATATAGGTATGCAAAATTCTTAATTTTCATATTCTTATGATCAGTAATTAGTTAGCTTGGTATAGGGTAGGTATTTAAAAAGATCAGGTAAACAAACTCTGTTTAAATATTCTTTAACATGTTTATTGATTGTTTTTATACTTTTATTGCCAACCATGTTCTGCATGTTACTGACTAGGTAGAAATAATAAATGATAATAATAATAAAACTTTATTTTAAATTGGGTGATAAATAAAATAATGTCAGACATTTTGTTAAATGAGACAACACATCTAGGTATATTGACAATTTTGTTTCTCTGTATACAATTTATTGTTTTCAACTTTAAAATAAATATCACAAATAAGTTTACATATAGGTGCAGTGTGTTTTAAAAATATGTAGTATAATTAGTTATAATATTTAAAGGGGTAATTTCTCAGGTCATTTTATAAAAAAAGGTCTTTGTAAATATAGGTCCAAAATGTATTGTTTCCAAGATACAGGATGTTATTTTATTTAAGAATTCAGTAATACTTCTTTTCTCTGATAGGCCTCTCTAAAGCCTTAACGCAGGTCATTTCAGATAAGTTAATTTATGTCTTTTTCCCTAGGAAAACTAGTAAATCCAGCTCCATTAAGTTTAAAACCTAGTCTGAGGTTGCACTTTGACAATATATGGGCTGGAACTTACTGTACATTTGCCAGGGTGGCCAATAAAGATGACATATATGTTTGTGGACTCAATAATTTTTACCAAATAGGTAAGAATCATTTGTGTGATTTTTCTATTTAATTTAATATTTGAATTTCCAATAAGAAATATATGCAAATCAATTTTGAATGTAGAAGGCTCATATTTTGAACAGACTTTTTTTTTTTGATTTATAATAAAAGTCATTTGCCATTTTATTTTTATTATATTTTACATAAATATAATAAGAATCAATGTTTATCTGTTTATTTTTGACTAATTTTGAGGTTTTTTGTTATTTTGTTTTTTTATAGGTTTAAAATCACCTGATCCTGAATTTTTACCCAAGAAATCTCCAGAGTTTTCAAAATATAAGTGGGAACATATATCTGGAGGTCAACATCACACTTTAGGTCTGTCTACAGATGGTAAAGTCTATGCAATAGGAAGAAAAGAATATGGAAGGTTAGGATTAGGTAATATATTCTTTTAAAGACTGCACTTTAATAATTAATATTACTATTATTAAAATATCTTATCCTTAACAAAATAAAAAAAATGGTGTTTTGTTTTTGCTTAGGGAAAGACTGTGAAGATGCAGAGGTTCTAACTGAAGTTAAAGGATTGGTAGATAAGAAGATAATTAATGTAGCTTGTGGTTCTTCAACTTCATTTGCTGTCAGTTCAGAAGGTAGGTCCATATGATTAAAAGTCTTGGAATTTTTTTCTTACTAACAAGAATATAAAGTCTACTTTATAAAGCTTGGCAATTTATATTAAAACATTGAAATCCTTTTGTGAAACTAAATTGAATAAAAATATTGAACATTTTTTATTTTATCGTAATTTATTTGTTATTATTATATAATATAAATGGCATTTGTGAATATGTTAGTATATTATATTTTTTATGAAGAAACTCAAAAACTACTGACATTAAAATAATTTATTTTCGTAAAATAATGACAAATAACAGAGTGTTACATTTTCATAGCTCTATCTCTAGAAATGACGAATATTTTTTACACAAACTTTCAACCCCCCTATTTTAACCCCTAAGGGGATAAAGCTCAAAAAATACTACCACTTTTTATTTTCCTGGGTAATGAGAAGCTTAATTAACAACTTCAAAAATAAGGATTTTTCTATACAAACTTTCATCCCTGTTTTAACTCTTAGAGAATGTTATTTTAAAAATGTTAAAACAGATCATTTTTAATTTGAATCAATAGCCTACATACCAATTTGCTTACTTTTAAGTCCAGAAATGACAATTTCATACTAATTTCCAGTCATCATTCTACTTTCCTAGGGGTGTTTCCTTAAATCCTTTCTTAGCTGACGTCTCCTACTCATAATGTAACTACATGCCGAATTTCATCCTCATAGGTCAAGTAGTTTGCGAAATTTAGTGATTAGTCGCTGTATACAGGGTGTAATAAGTATGATGCTCACGGTTTTAATGATCTATAGTGGAGCTCAAAACAAGTCAAAAAGTTTATATGACATATGTGTCAAAACTTGACAGATTTTTGTCTAAACGATACTTTGGAAGCAATTATTTCTGAAAATCTTAACAATTGAAAACTTTCGTCTTAATTGTTTATCAGTAGATTCATTTGCTAATAAAATAAACTAAGTTTAACATGTTTCAAACAAATAAAAAAATCCCTAGTTAAAAATTTAAAAAACAATTGGCAACAGCGCTACCCAGAAGCCTTGTGAATGGAGTCAAGTCAGTCTTAAATTTTGCATACTGGTCGCGATATTTTTGTCCGTTCAAAATGTTTTCAAATCGGGAAAATAAGCTATTATGTCATTAATTTACGGCGAGGCACACCAAAATGGTAATCTAGCAGCTCAAGAGTGTTGAAAACGGGATGTGTGCAACCGGGAAATTAAATTGAGGACCTGGAAGATACAAAACTGTGAAACAAGAGAAAACAATTTTGGAAATTGTGGAAGACAATCCTTGTATTAGATCCTTAGGCCACGAAGTAAACCTATTACATACCACAGCTCACAGGACCTTACGGGAAAATGTACTTTATCCCTACTACCACCCACGTGTGCAGGCTTTACTACCTGAATTTTTAATAGGTCTTAATTAATTAGCCAGAAAAGGAGAGTGATTAAAGTACGCAAAAACTGGGTTTGTTAAAGTAAGGCTTAGGTAAGTAGGTAGGTAGGTTTAAAGTGAGTGGACTTTTTACGCCCTCCACTGCGACCGCTGGGTCTCTTGTGGCTCACACCTTTTTATATTCCTCACAATAGGATCGGACTTCTAATGAATCTGTACCAGATTGGGAGAGAGTTCTTACATCTCCTCTTACTCGTGTCGCTACCGGACACCTGTCTCCTGGAGAGTATGACTAGCAGACGATTGGATCCATCATGCCCTCCTCTCCCGGTCTAGTGACGTCAGTAGCTACCAGGTCCTTGTTACAGGAACCAGATGTTTTTTCTGAGGCCGCATCTCCGGCCTTATCCTATGAAAACGGTCCTATCCGCTTTCTGTTTAAAGCCAGGGAACCCTTTTTCCTATAAAGGCGGTTCTGTCCGTCTTCTGTTTGGATTCAGGGAACCCTTCCTAAACACCTGTTTGTTTGGGATGGATTAGCCCTTTCCCCTTACGAAAGGGATTCACCCGTTTCGGTCGGCGCACCTTTGTCTGCTTGTGACCTTGAGTGGCACCTTCGAAACGGATTTATCGGTTTCGGTTAGCGCACCATTGTCACTTTTTTCCTATGAAAGCGGTTGTCCGCTTTCTGTTTGGAGCTGGGGAAGTAATAGTCCACCACTGCAGAGCCCCGCATTACCGCAGTAAGGCTAGACACTCTGAGAGGTCGCCCTGTATCTCAGAGGCACCGTTGGGGACACCAGTTTAAGGCACAGGATGTCATTCACTCATCAGCACGGTATGCTAACACCTTGAGTTAAAGCCTTGTGTTCATCTTAGCATCGGATCCCGTTCCATACGGTGGCAACAAGAGTTGCCGATAACCAGCAACTCTAGCGCATGTTCCAAAAGATCCTTTTGGGCCCAACCACAGCGACGATGTGTGAACACAGCGGTTGGGAAGTAAGGCTTATGTAGACACTAGAGGACGACATTTTGAGCAACTTATTTAAACTAAAATGTAGCTGTTTCTTTTTTTTTATATTTGGAGACTTTCTATTCTTCAAGCAAAAGAAATAAGTGCTGTTTTAAAATATAATAATTTGTGTTCAAAAATGGATATTCAGCCTAATTTTGTGGTAAGTAAAATTATTTTTTTACTTACAAATAAAAATCCCAAATAAAGCAGAATAAAAAATCGTAATCTTTCAAAAAAAAAAAAAAAAAAAAAAAAAAAAAAAAAAAAAAAAAAAAATTAGAAAATAAGTCAAACAATAATCTATTGTTTTTTCTTAAATTTAATTTTAAATTAAATATTAAAATAAATTGCAAGAAGTAATTTTTATATTTTCTATTTTTTTGGAGGTTCTGCAGCTCTTATGCACTAGCCACGAGTATGTAAATAAATATATCTTTAAAAAAAGTGTAAATATGTAAAACCTCTCAAAAAACGTTCGGCGTTCGACTCAATGTGATGGCGGGCGCGGTGTTGCCAAATTTTTAAAATTTTGGTTAGCCATATTTTGAAAACAATTAACTTATGACCCATGTGTTTTGGGCTGTTTTGAGCTCCACTATCGCCCATTAAAATCATGACCATCATACACCCTGTATATGAATAAATGAGATATGTATGTAAACAAGAGTATATTGCAAAAATAATAATATCAACTGTAAATGTTGTCAATTTATTGTGTAAAAGTAATTAATGAATTCTGTAATTTAGGTCAACTTTTTGGTTGGGGTATGGGTTCTAATGGCCAACTAGGTTCCGGAGAAGAAGATGACTTCTTTGAACCAACCCACATCAAGAGCAAGCAACTAAACGAGAGGAAAGCACTAAGGGCATCCAGTGGAGGGCAGCACACTGTTATATTGTGTTCATCTAATTCAAATTCATCAGAAGCTAATTAAATAAATGATATATTTTTTTATATGAACATTGTTGACTTAAAGTTTAAACTTACTTATAGACATGAAACATGACTGAGGGAAATGGGGGAGGGGGGATGATAAATTTTCCAGTTTTTTTGCTTGGACCATACAGTAAGGCATTTGCTTAAAAATTTTACTGACAAATAAAAGGCAATAGGAAGGAACTTTTAATATTATACTAATTATTAACAATGACTACATGAAGAACGGTTAAAGCTGTTTAGATATTTTAGTTAAATTGCGATTAATGTCTAGTTAAAAAGATTTATTTTGGTAGAAATGAATAAATTGTTAACACAACCGAAGAAGTTTTGTTGGAAAGTGCCTTTTTGGACATAATTATTTCTAGATTGTATGTAGTTTCTAACTTTGATTCTAAATATGTATGTACAAATTTAATTTTTGTTTGATTATGTTAAAGTATTTGTTGTTTGTATTCAGTGATTTTTTAAAATTATAAACTCTTGTTTTATTTAAAAAATCACAAATTATAAAAAGTTTTTCAATATCAAGGTGAATCTATACATGTCTGTAGTGCAAATATTTTTTCCTTTTAAAAAACTAAGACTAGGTATAGTTTTTTTAAATATTTATTTGTCTAAGATTACATCTGTCATACAAAAAAAATTAAATAAATCAGAAGCATTTTTTAATCAATTTAGAAACTTTAAAAAGGTCATTAAATTACATTCAATAAAAATTTACTTTTTAGACAATTTAAAACTGTATTTTTTTATAATTTTGTATCTCTTATAGTTTTGAATATTAACAATTATTTTTAAAATTTCAAACGCCAATATCTCAAAAACTATAAGAGCTGCTAGAAATTTTATCTAACATGAATTATGTATTTTTACAAGATCTTTAGTTTAAGCTATATAAGCTTTTTGTTTAAAAACAACAAGGTAATATTTTACAAAGTTTATTAAAAAGTGTTCCCTTAAGTTTTTTGAGCAGAGTATTTTTGAGGACATGTCACTTCTGGTTAAACTGCAAGTTTTCCAAATTCCATTTTTTTTAATGGAATTTTTTGATTGGAGATTTGTTTTTTGTATCTCACCCCAAGCAAACATAGGTCATTCTTTAAAAACAGTCACAAATGTACTTTATCTTGGACCTTTTTAGCTGATAAATGGCTTAAGATAGGTAAAATATTTACAATTTTCGGTTTAATCAGAGGTGAAATTTAGACACTTCCGTTTAAAGCGGAAGTTGACATTTACAACTAGATTATTAAAAAATAAGAAGGGTGAAAATATGTATTTTTATCTTAAGCTGCCAAGCAGGTATGTTCGGTTAAAAATTTTAAAAACGTAATATTTATAACTGTTTTTTCCTTCTACGATATATTACATATAAATTAACCTAAATCTGTGCTTAAAATTTAAAAAAATGCAATAAAAATAGGATTATTATTATAAAATATCAAAATCTCGCCAAATTTAGGTTTAACCGGA
Source organism: Listronotus oregonensis (assembly GCA_019359885.1). Classification (NCBI taxonomy): domain Eukaryota; kingdom Metazoa; phylum Arthropoda; class Insecta; order Coleoptera; family Curculionidae; genus Listronotus; species Listronotus oregonensis. The sequence continues at coordinate 35,632 of JAHBCN010001174.1, forward strand.
GATAACAGGTGCAGTTTTTAAATTTCAAAAAAGCGGTTTTTCTGGTTATTTAAAAAATCCATTCTTTAGTCTAGTTCTGAAAAGTAAAGTTCGATTAAAAATAATATTTGCGAACTGTGAAAATTTTTATAAAAAAGCAACAAAAAAAATGGAAAAGTCGATAAAATTTAACGATAAGATAAAATAAAATTCTTTAATAATGTCAATAAATTATACAATTTAATTACATAAGTCAAAATCAGCAAAACATTTTATTTTTAATATGCGTTCTAAAGAAAACAGTTCTTAAAAAGTTTGTAAATGTTTACAGCCTTTTAAAGTTAGCAACCACATAATTAAACCTTTAAAGTTGATTCCAGTTTTGCAATGTTCAGAATTTTTATCATTTGGGTGAATTACCTAGAAATTCCCTATAAACTTATTCTTACAGTTAAAAAGTGCTTAGAACCACCAGAATAAAAATATACTAAATAGCCGATACAGTGAAGTTGGGTGACAAAATTTTTAAATTATGCCTTTTAAATTACTTTTTTTAGCACCGACAGAATAACAAACATAACCAATAAAGGTTAATTTTTAAACTTGACGTACTCATTTCTATTGATGTTTTCGTTGTCAAGTTAAATATATGGCGTTTATAATGTAACCATGTATAAACGACGCTGCCGCTGCCGTTCGCAGTTCAGTGGATGTTTTTGTGTTGTTCGACATGGCTAAAAAAGTTGGTCGTTTGCTGACGTTCGTGATGGACCAATAAGTTTGCTTCTTTGAGTTCCTCTATGCTAATGCGTTGTTGATTACATAAATATTAACAAAAATGAAAAGAATTTAGTGAGCAGTTAATTCTTAAGATTAAGGTTAGGAACGCAATATCAAGTTTATAAATTATACAATTTACGAACAGCAAAGGCAACAGCACCGTCAACGGCACCATAACTGCAATGGCAAGCAAACGCCACGTTTATAAATTGCCAGTAAATTTATTATTGACGTTGCTGTTGAGGGTGTGTAATCATAACAGTTAAAAGTACAGCGATCTGAACCAAAAGTCAATAGTTAATCAACCTACTAATAACTAACACTACTTTGAAGTTTAGGTTCAAGGTTACTACTTAAACAGGTGGATTTAATCTTTTTCCAGTCTCTATGCGTATAAAAAATCACACAATATTTTGTGTTGACTTGTTAGATATTAAAAAGGTATAGGAAAATAAAATCAATACAGAAATTTCATTAAATATATGAAATGTGACGAATCAATGAATAAATTTAAAGGCAAATTAATTTTAACATCTTTAAAACTTAAATTAGCAGATGTTTCTGAAAATCCGCTGGCGGTCTTGACGTAGAAATATATACTTTTTCGTGTTTCAAAATTTGATGAATGTATTAACATATTTTGGTTACAATCTACTAGGATCTGTAAGACAGGAATTAAAAACCAATTGGAATGATGATGCATCCTGAGTCTGACATATAATATATAACTGATTTTTGTTAGTAAACTTATGTACATATTGATCACTCTGAGGTCTCGCAAAGACTAATGAAATCCGGAGGAATTTTATAGTAATATGATTCATTCCTTGGAGACACAAGAGTGGTACTTATGTGATGTGTGTAATGTACCCCTTTCCACTGAAGCAGGATTGATAAAACTAATAGTTTTATCAATTCTATGTCTATGGTCTATATAATAAATTTTCTACATTTGTTTTTCATGTTAGCGCTTTTCAGAAAATTCATCTAATTTCTTTAATAATTTATTTTTGATAAATTTTTAATAGGCCGATCTAAGGTTGTTAGGCACTCTATAAATGTTCAAATGTATTGTTAGAGAGGTCTTTGACTAAAATTGTTACATGTTAATTTAGTCTCTGGCACTGCAGACTTAGAAAAACATCAATATTTGGAAAAGTTCTGCTTAAACCTGAACATAAAAAACTTTTATATTTTTATGAATTTCTTACGAGTTGTTATGTAATAAAGGATCGTGTGTCTCATGGAAAATATAAAATAATTCAAGTTGATTGTCTGTAAGGCCCGTACAAATGGCACTACCAGATTTACATTGAAGTGAGGATTTTTTTAAAATCGATTTGTACCTATGGGCTGGTGATATAAATAAGCCAATCGACAAGAACAATAAAAAATACTAAATTCAAGAACCAAACAATGAACCTCCATTAGCACACCTCTTTTGAAATGGTACCAATTCAAAGAGCTGTTTTACACGTATGAGAAGTATTCTGAAAATTATTGCCATACTTGTGCCGAAAAATTAACAATTTTACTTTGCTTTTTATATGTTTGGTAATTTCAGCTAATCTTTTTGCACAAAAAAATATATTCTAAATATATAGTAATTAATAACAAAGCTATTTAACAATTTAAAGAAAAATGTTTTAAAACATTTAAGATTTACAGTAAATAAATGATTCTATGTCCCTATTAAAACTAAATATATCGATCACTGTCTCTAAATAGAAGTTTTTTCCGTTTTTTTTTTGTATATGGTGATCCATCTCATTATTTAAATTTTTTTTTCTAAACATAAAACTAAAAAACTACCAACTGTACCCAACAGTCAGAATTTTCTTTTATCTTTGTATACCTGACGTATTTTAAAGAACCCAAAAAGTTTTTTTTTCAAAACTTGCCATTTTCCAGGTTGTTATACTAATCCATTGATACGTATTTAAAAAATTAGCGTTTGTGCGCATCAGTAAATTATAGTAATAGTTAAAATCCTATAAAAACCTTCATCAAAATATAAATTTTGCCATAAATTTTACCAGAATTCCCGTATGTGTCAAACGGCTGATAGACAACAAACATATTATATACTAAATATGTCCCTTTCTTTAATTCCGGGCATTCCCAAGTAGCAATAAAACCTAAAAGTAATAATTATTTATCACATCGGCAACACTGTTATGTGCAAACTTCCATAAGGATAATATTTTTGGTGACCCTAAATACTTCAATATAGTTCAGTGGATTACATTGTTGATAATTTACCGAAAATTTTCCCTATATGCTACTTGAGTTATGGTGCCATTTTTCAGGGGGGTGTAATCAACCTAATTATTTTTTAGTTTCTGTGATTTGTCTCCAACCTTTTGGAACTTCCTGCCTAAAATAAAAATGTTTTAAAATGTATTAATATAAGTTCTAAATTTATTTAATTGTTTAGGTAATTTTATATAGTTTGTTTAAAACTATAGTATTTTGTTTGTATTACTTACTGTGTATATTGTGAAATAAATTGAATAAATTGATTACTGATTGATTAAAAAGTTTTTTTTTAATTAAAATAAATCGTAACCGTTCATGTCATTTTTTTAAAAAAGGAAAATGTATAATTTATACCCATTTTGCAAGTCTAATTGGTTTTGTTTCTAAACAATCATAGTTTTAATTTATATACATATTTTGAATATAGGGATTGATGAGAACATTATCACAGTTAACTAAAAACTGTAAAAAAATCGTTGCAATTTTAAATCGTTCTTCACTTTTTCTCTCTAGCAAATACAATTATAGTTGCCACTATAGATGCATAAAACAAGGCTAAATTTTTGGTAATAGGTTTGGACGCACGTTTGCGGGCGTCCATCGAGACAAAATACACAGAGCTGTCGCAATTACTTTTAAAAAGTAATTTAATTACAATTACCAATTACTCTTCTAAGTAGTAGTAAATTACGATTACCTACCAATTACATGCTTGTTAGAAGTAATTCAATTATCAATTAAAACTAAAAGTAATTAAATATTATAGCAATTACTTTATTTAAATTACCACATAATATATTAAACACGATATACTAAACAAATAATATATTTATACTAATATGCATCAAACGCGCACGTCACTATTTAAACTGCTTTCTCGGCAAGTTCAATATTAAATGACTTAAATAAAAATTTATTTTTATTCTTCCCCAAACATCAAAATATTTTTCCACAAAAGAAAGTATAAAAACGGTGACGGTAAGCATCAATCGAAAATAAGAAAACGGCGCATAGGCGCGTTCGCCGGATTCAAAGCGGCCGCCGGGTTTCAAGATGCTCTTTCTGTACCAAAAATTTCGATTTTACGATTTTTCTAATTTAATTATTAAATAGTAATGAATTAATTTCTAAGTAATTCAATGCTTCATAAAATCGAATTACTCTTGAAGTCATTGAATTACTTGGAATTCTGAAAATTAATTACCAATTACGGTTACAACTAGGTCAAATTCGTTGTAATAATGATAATAAAATAATAATAAGATAGAAATAGGTTAACAGTATATTTAGACCTTTGTCGACTTACTTCATATCTTACCAGGAGTCAAAAAATGGTCCTTAGTTTTTTTTATACTTATAAAAATATTTTTAAATCGTCAGGCTTACTTGGGCCACCCTATATACTCGAAAATATTTTTCTGATATGGACCGTTACGACTAATACAAATTGTCGTTTAAACGAAATTCCTAACCTTATTTATTTGGGAGCCATTGACAGACGCGCGCAGCTGTGACTACCCTGTATAAGTTTGCTCAAAGTGTGCTATTTTGTAGAAAAATTATAAAAACTCTAATTTAATTTATACCATTTTCAACATTTAAAAAATATTTTTAGCACCTTCCTTGTAACTCCTTAAGCTAGCCACCTAACTTTTTCTTTTCTTTCTTATGGTTTTTAAAAAAGACAGCGTCGTTCCTCGGTTAGAGCAACAACTTTGGAATAGACTCCCGTAAACATATTCAAATATTGAATTTGGTTTTTAAGACCTTTTTATAGAGCATTTGTATGACTTAGACAAAAAAAGTTGAAGTAGCTAGAAATTAAGGGGTTCGAGGGAGTTCGTTGGAAATATTATAAAGATATAAACAATAATACATGTTTTTTTTTGTTTTACTCTTTTTTAATTAATCGCCTACACAGAAAGTTTAAATTTATGCAGTAATTTTGAACAATTCTATATTTATTTTCATATTTTTATATGTCGCCCAATTACATAATTTTTACTTATATGCTTACATAAAAAGTTTAATTCAAGGAAAAACCCAATGTTAAATTATAATTAAAAACACAATAATTTATAGTATTTACCTAATCAAAACGGCAACGCTGAGTAGCTTCGGGCATATAAAAATAAAATATTTCAATAAATTTCGATTATCGGCCAAAAATATTTTAGTACAGTGTGGTATCAGCCGGTATTAAAAACGTGTTTTCTATGTCCATCCCATAGTATTTGAGTTTAAACCACGATTGTTTAATTCCCAACGGATCAATATTATATTAAAAGATTGGGTTCTTTTAGATTGTGTACGTAATATTGTACGTAAACAAAACTGTTAAAGAAGTTAAAATGTTAAATAATAAACTAAAAGGACATATTTAATATATTGGTTGGGTGTAGATCTTGATTCTGACATAAAATTATTATTTTAACAGCTTTCTTCGGGTTTTTTGTATTTTGAATATCTTCTAGTTATAATAAGATTTTTAAAACACCATTATCAATATTTTAATTAATTTTTAATTTAAAATACACATACAAATATTTAAAATTAATTTTACTGTTCTATTAACGAGTTAATTATTGTTAATTTTTATATCTTATTAAATTTCCTGTGATTCACTGTATAGTTCGTTGGGAATAAAATAAATAAATTTTAAAAAAATAACGACATCACAAAGGCCATTGTTTCAAGATGGCGGCAGAAGAAGCAATAATTTAGCCAAATTCAATATTGTGGCAATATGTTGCCGTCAATGATTTTTTTAAAAATACATTTTATCAGTTACTAACTAAAATGCTTAATTACCTGCTTTTAAACATCATTTAAAAAACGGTTAACTTTTGACAAACTGTTAAACATTTCAGTTTCTATTTAAAATGCTATTTTTTCAACATAAAATATTTTAAATAAAAAGTAGTACCTCTAAGACATAAGCAAGTAATTTTAAACCTTCAGAAAGATGACCAACAAAGTGCATTTCTATTTTTGGTTAAAAAAAATAATAATAGAAAAAATAGGGAAGTGATTTTTTTAATGTACTTAGGAGGTCTATTTGTTAGTGTATTTTAGGAATAGATGTGTACCAAAAGTGTAAAACATTGTAAATTATTTCTGAATAACAGACATTTTTTTATTAAAGGTTTTAAAAAAATATCTGCATAACACTGCGCTTGTTTATCTAATTAGCTGAATTTTAGAGTTAGTCAGCAGAATTTCGGATGGGGTTTATCGTGACAGAAAGAATATTCTTGATGTAATAAAGGAGGGATAGTTTACCTATGAAATAGATTAACAATTAGGTTTAAAACACTTTATTGATGATAGAATAAAATATTGACGATACGATCGTCACATGTATTGGAAAAACTATACACTTTTTCATTTGCTATTAAAAATGAACAATTATTGAATACTTAAGAGCAGGGGTCTCCAAACTTTCCAGCCTTAGGGCCATACTGATTACTCCAGTAAGTTCCGAGGGCCAAAACCATATTATCATTGTTGCCGGTGGTAAGAAGTGAAATAGTCCACTGATGAAAAAAAAAGTCCGAAAAAGTACACAACTTTTAAAAAAAGGCTGCAAATCGGACTAAAGTCCGCAAAACGGCAACACTGCATATTATTAATTTTCCTGTCATTATCTGTAATTTCTAGATTAGTCGTAGAGTACGAGCCATGAGGAGTAACGTGACACGACATCTGGTGGACACAAGCGGAAATAGGTAGTACCTTCTATCGCTAACAGATGGCGCTAATAGCACGTACAGAATAATCTCGTTGGTTCGAGAAAGTTCTGGTGTCTTCCACTCACTTCTAGATGGCAGTAATTGGAATATAAAGAAGGTAGTGGCGCAACCACAAGTCAGTTCCTATGACACTGTTGTTAAATAAAATATTGCATACCTCTTAACGTGTTTGTGCGTGTTTAAGTTTAAGACATCTTTATAACAGTATTTTGATTTGAATTGTTGCTTTTGTGTGTGAATTAGTAGTATGGAAAAGAAGCGAAAAATTGATAGTGAATGCAGAAAATTCAAAGATCAGTGGAACATTCAGTATTTCGTAATTGAGTCCAGTAACAAGGCGCTATGTTTGATTTGCAATGAAGGCATAGCCGTTCTCAAAGAATATAACATTAAACGTCATTATGAAACAAAACATTTTCAAAATTACTCAAAATATACAGGAAGTTTGCGGACAGAAAAATTCGAAGCTATGCAGCGCGGATTGAAATCGCAGCAATCTTCATTTACAAAACTCAAAACTGAACAAGAGGCTGCAACTCGTGCCAGCTTTCGTGTGGCTCTTGAAATTGCAAAACGTGGAAAACCATTCACCGATGGAGAAATGATCAAAGAATGCATAATTGCAGTAGCCGAAGAAATGTGCCCTGAAAAGGTAAATTTATTAAAAACTGTCAGTATGTCAGCAAACACTGTGGCTCGAAGGGTAGAAAACATCGCTGAAAATATATCCTCTCAACTGTTCGACAAAAATGGACATTTTGAGTGGTTTTCTTTGGCCTTGGATGAGTCAACGGATGTGTCAGATACTGCTCAGGTGTTGATTTATATTCGAGGAGTAGATAAAAGCTATGAAGGCACGAAGAACTTCTTGATATGTATAGTATTTATGGCAACTACTGGTACAGATATTTTTAAAGGAGTTGAAATGGCCATTAATCAAAAGAACCTTCGATGGAAAAACTTGAAATGTATTACAACTGATGGAGGCAAAAACACTGAGTGGGAAAGATAAAGGATGGTCGCTCTTGTGTCAAAGGCTGTAGAAAATGACGGTGGTTCAAAACCATTAGTCTTACATTGTATCATTCATCAACAGTCTTTGTGCGGAAAATGTTTTGGATATGTCTGACGTTCTGAAACCAGTCATATCAACTGTTAATTTTATCAGATCTTTTGGGCTGAATCACCGACAATTCCGACAATTTATTGAAGAGATTGGAGAAACTGACTTACCTTATCATACTGCCGTACGCTGGCTTAGTTGTGGGAAAGTCCTTCAGCGCTTTTTTGAACTTCGAGCAGTGATCGAAATTTTTTTGAATGAAAAGCATCGCCCTCTTACTGAATTACAAAACAACGAACTGAATTTGGGATTGCAAGGAGAAAACCAGCATCTTCCTGATTTATACACTAATATCAAATCATTCCGGAAGAAATTGAGACTGTTTCAATCACAACTACGAAGTAAATGTTTTTCACATTTTAAAACATGTGAAATATTCAGCCACACTACTGAGACTGAGTTTCCTATCGATTTTGCAATCTAAACTTTGAGTGCTTTGAAGATAAATTTTGATACTCGTTTCTCGGACTTTGATGCGAATCAAATTAAGATTTTTCAGAATCCTTTTGATACTGACATTGAAACCCTAGCCCCGGAACTTCAAATGGAAATGATTGATCTACAATGCAGTGATATTATTAAGAACAAATATCAAAACTCATCTTTGTTGGAATTTTATAAGAGTCTTCCACTGACACAATTTGATAATTTGCATAAATTTGCTCGTGGTCTGTTTTCTGTTTTTGGTACTACTTATTTGTGTGAGAAAACCTTCTCCAAAATGAAGTACACAAAAAATGTTTACAGATCGAAATTAACTGATGAGCATCTTAAATCTCTTTTAATAATTGGTACAAGTAAAATTAGTCCACAACTACAAACTATTGTCAGTGGAAAATCTCAATTACATAAATCTCATTAGTATTTCATATATGTCATTATGTTTGTTATAAGTTATGTGATTATTTAAAATGTATAAAATGTTAGTTGGATTCATTTCAATAATTTGTTAGTTATTATATACTGAAGTTAAATTTTCTGCATATTATACATGTCTTTACTCATTACAATTCTGTGTTTTTTTATCCAACTTATCACAAAAACAATAACAATAAGCCTACAAGAATGTTACGAGTTAGCGGAGTTAGCCCATGACCATATCAATGCAGATGTCATATTAATAATTATTCAACATAAAATTAGAATACTTCAGTAAACTAAATTTAATTTGCTATAAAAAATATTTGTTCTCTAAAAGGAGTTTTCAAGTATGCTAGCTCTCCGCGGGCCGGACAAAATCTGTCCGCGGGCCGGATGTGGCCCTCGGGCCGTAGTTTGGAGACCCTGCTTAAGAGTATCAGATAAAATATATATTACCTATGCACAAATTCTAAAGTCTTAGAAGTGTAGCTGGAATCAGAAGCAAAAATATTAAAACTTTTTTTATAATTATTTATTTTATATTATTTTTTTATTTAAATAACTATTAATACTGTGAATTAATTTATCAAAAACTCACAATCAAAATATCGAAAATCGACATTGTCACTGTAAAAACTAATTATTTTTAAATCTGAAAAGCCGCTCGAAATCTTTATGTCCGCCAATTTAATAACGGTGATATGGATGTTCAAAGTTACGAACCTCCAGTTAATCAAGCTGTCAAAAATTATTCCATTAGTCGAGCGGAAATATGAAAGCCCTGCAATTTTAGACTGTATTAATTTTTCTTCATTTAAAAAAATAGGATGAAAAAACGATTGAAAGTGAAAGGAATGATTAATTAGGTTAAATTTATTTTTAATTTTTTTCATAAAAATGCGATTTCTGCTTTAAATTTAAAGCTCTAATAGGTGACAATTTAAAAATTTACATAGGGGTAAATTACATGCATATCGGGTGTTAAAAAAATTCCAAAAAGTGAAAGTCCGTATTTTATTCGCATTAATAATGTTTCTTCAGTACATGCTGAAAATTTGTGGTAAAAGATGTTTTCGACCCTCGCGAAAAAATTTCGCATGTCTTCTTGATACACCCTGTATATTCAAAAGTCACACACAACAACGTAAAATGTCATTGTGAACTAAAAGAGGTCCTATGAAACTTTTTAATATGGCAATATGGGCATGCTAAACGTTAAATTTAACAGCTGCCATCCAGTTATGATCCTATTAGGATGCCAATATCAATGATTTTTTTTATTCGCTATGACATTTGACTTTATCAAGTGTGAAAGGGCGTGTCATAAAGAAGTTTAATTTTTTTTTTGGAATTCTGAAATTTGGACCAACATTTTCAGCGTAATAACATTATCGATGTGAATAAAATATACTTTATTTTTTAGGTTAAATGTGGTTATTTAATATATCGCAAACAATACGGAAAAAAATTAAAAATTGGGCAGTAATGTATAACTTAACATGCGCTTTAAAAAAACTTAAGTTTCGATTTAAATAAATTATCCATAACCTCATTGATACATGATGAGACATACATACATATATAAATATTTTTCTCATAAAAAAGAATGCGACTAAAAATATTATCGGACGGGTCTGAGTATTTTTCCAAAATATAACTTGTTTTTGGAAGGCACATGATATCTGTAGCCACATCACCTCTAAAAAAACTAGGATTTCTCTCGCCAGCCAGAAGTAAATCTCCCTCTGTAATCTGTATACGCCGTATGTATCCCAAATTAGATCCTGCTTGTAATATTGTTCCCATATTTGGAAAATGTCGTCTTCCACAACTTTTTGCTTATTTGACTGAGCCGTTCGCCTTATTAATAACCCTAATCTTGCAAGAAAACTTCCTTCACTTACCCATCGCCGAACTGTAGGGAACTCTTTTTAAGTCCCGTGTTAATTATTGCGATTAGCACAGTTTATAGAAATCTTTTTGGTAATTAAAATTTAACTTCAAACCACCAGTACCATTTTTTTTTAAGGTGCACAAACCTAAAAAATAAAATGTACAAAAGTTAGTTTTTCTTTCTTTTATATAAAAAAAGCTGTCAAAAAAAGCCATTTTCTCTTTAGAGGAAAAATTTTAGTTTAACTGCAATTCAATCGCACTGTTATCAATAGGTCCTATGTAAAAAATCGAAAGAAAATAATAAAATGGTTTTTTACTATTCGCCATTGGTGCATTTTTCGCAGTGAAAAGTCGGAAAAATCGCTTAAGCAAAATTTTTTAAAAAATTTATAACTTCCCCTTTAAAGTTGAAAAGCTGATCTTCGGGAATATGAGTATTTATAATAGGCGTGTTTTTTTTCTTCAAATTGCAGTTTAAATATTTTACATTAATATTTTGGACGATTTAGTATATTAACTGTAATTGTTCGATTTGAATGTAGTAAACGGATTATTAAACTTCATATTTTATTTACAACTTGAATGTCTTTGATTTTCATATATATTTGGGAAAAGGGAAAACAGCTTAAAGCCTTTTTCACACTTTTTGCCAGACGATATGGAAATCGAAATACAAGTTTTAAAATAAAATATAAAAGCTATTTTCTTTTTAGAACAAAAATTTTAGTTTAACTGCAATTTAATCGCAATGTTATCAATAGACTGTAAAAATACGAAAAAGAAATGGTTTTTTACTATTCGCCATTGGTGCATTTTCCGCAGTGAAAAGTCGGAAAACCGCTTAAAAAAATTCATAACCTGTTCCTTTTAAAGTTGGATAGCTGATCTTTGGAATAATGATTATTTATAATATGTGTGTTTTTTTTTCAAATTGCAGTTTAAATATTTTGCATTAATATTCTGGACGATTTAGTTTATTAACTGTAATTGTCCGTTTATATGTAGTAAACGGATTATTAAGAAAAAAATGGCTATTTTTGACAGTGATTTGCTTTTAAATTTTGTTAACCACAACAACTTCTATTTTTCTCTGTAAACTGTACTGGATGGTATATTATTGCAAGGATAGATTAACTTTTTATAATATATAAAACAGTCTTTTTTTATAAATTATAAAATAAATATCTATATTCTAAAAAAGCTTTCTTTGGTAATTATTTTTGTTTTAAATATTTTTTTTAAATTTTAATACTTAAAATAAATTTCTTTCCTAAAATTATAATTCGCAAGAACTATTTTCTGTTGCCTTATCATTTGTCAAATTTAAGTGGCTTAGTTTTTCGTGACACGCAGTAGTTTTTCTATTAAGTGTGGAAAGTGATATTTTCCCGCACGAGATTGCCGTTGCCCGAACAATGCGAAGCGGAGTGCGGGAAGAGGCTTTCCGCAATAGTGGAGAACAATAATTTTTCTACGACTCCATAAAAAAAACACTTTAAACATTTATTATTTTTGTTACATAATTTATAACAAAGAGACAATACATTTTTGAATTAAATATTATAAGTAATATTAATATTGTTATTAAATATGCCAAAAATACCTTTCCTTTCATGCTTTTAATTTGCTTCTTCTTGCACCAATTTAAAATTTGGGTGTATTGCTACTTGTATTCTTATTTGATTTACTTGGTAATATGTTTATACGAATGACAGTTTCGATTTTTTCCTTAACGATTTTAATAATATTTCAACTTTTTTGAAAATTAGTAATTAGCGAAAAAAAAAATTACTAATTTTTTGAAAAATTAGTAATTCGCGATAATATATTATATATTTTTTAAATTAGTAATTAGCCAAAAATATTACTAACTTTTTAAAAAACGACAAATATTATTAGTTTGGTTGATTTTCGATAAAATAAAATCCGATCTGTAGATCCACTATGACTAAAGTGACCATTCGTCCCCCATTGAGGGGGACAAGCCCCCATTTAGGACAATTGCCCCCCATTAAAGTATGTCCCCCATATCGTCCCCCATTGACAGATTATAAAAACTCTACCTAATTTTACGGGCCATCGGCCATCTGAATTTTCTACGTAGATATCGATATCTTATCTTGCGTGATCGATACCCAAGAACATGCCTATCAGAACGCGCACCGAGCGAATCGGAATAGTATTCTATTGACAGTTGACACGTATTTTGTGGTTGACACTGTTGACAGTTTCAGTAATTACGAATGGAATGTTATTATTGATTTCCATTATCATTATCAGAAGATATTGATTTTTGATTTCACTGTAGTAATTCTAATATGTTGTGTTGTGTGATTTTTGATTTTTAAAAGTTTAAAGTTTATCTTCTTCTGTCTGATAATCATGTCAGCAAAGAACAAAAATAAACGGGCGTGTAATTTCAACGACGAATTGCAAACACAGTTTCCATTTATAAAGAAAACCAAGATTAATCCACAGTCTTCAGAAGTCTGTAATGGACAGTTCTCCATTGCCAGTGGAGGAAAATATAATATCACACGACATATTGACGGCGAGAAGATAAGAGTTCTTAACAAGTGCAGCATCCAGTAGTAAAGTAGTGATTTTTTTTAAGAAAGTTGGGTTTGGTTCCGAAGGAAAAAAATTGGCGGCCTCTGAAGCTGTATTTGCTTATCATACTATAAAACACAACCAAAGTTTTAGATCCATGGACTGTACATCTGGACTTATTCAAAAATTATTTGACAAAAAATTCACCTGCAAAAGAACAAAAACTGAAGCAATAATAAAAAAAGTTATAGCCCCCCAGGTAATCAAAGAACTTATTATGGATTTAGACAATACAAATTTTGTAACTTTGTTTACTGATGCATCAAATCACAAAGACATTAAGTTATATCCAGTGATAGTTAGGTTTTTTAATGCGAAATTTGGAGTACAGGTTCGTATTTTAGAATTTGCTAATTTACCTGGAGAAACATCTGACATAATTGTAGATTACTTAATGGCAATTATTAAAAATAATAATCTTTGTAACAAAATGATTGGATTTTGCGCTGATAATGCTAATGTTAATTTTGGCGGCCAAAAAAGGCTAGGCAAAAATAATGTTTTTTCCAAAATAAATAGTGAGCTCCCACATAATATTGTTGGCGTTGGATGTGCTGCTCATATTGTACATAATGCATTTCAAACAGCAGCAGATCTTTTACCAGTAGATTTAGAGTATCGTAATAAAAATATACTCATATTTTTATATATATACTAGAGAGTACAAACATTACAACAATTTTGTGAAGAATCTGAGGTAGAGTATAAGAAACTTCTAGGATATAGCAAAACCAGATGGCTTGCGCTTCTTCCAGCCATTGAAAGAATTCTAAAGTTGTATGAACCTTTAAAAGTTTTTTTGTCAACTGAAAAATGCCCTACTGCAATTGAGCATTTTTTTAAAAATAATGCATCAGAGCTTTGGCTCAAATTTATTCATGGTCAAAGTTCTATTACTGAAAATTTAATAAAAAACATAGAAGGCAATAAAATTTGTCTAATGGAAGTGGCGCAAGAAATCAATGGTCTTATAATACTTTCAAAGAAAAACTTAAAGAAGAATACATTCCCCTTAGCATTAGAAAAGATTTGAGAAATTTGTCCGAATCTGGAGATATAGACGAGAAAAAGTTTGCTATTGAGTTAAACTATTTTATGGAAACATTGTTAGTTATTTAGAATCATGGAGTGAACAATTTCATGTTGCTGAGAACTTTAAATGGATTCTTTGAATACTCAAATTCAGTGGAGTGAAGTTCAACAGTCTTTGAAACGGTTTCTACTAATGTACCAAATGTTAATATAATTGAAGATAAACTATTTGATGAAGTGACCCTTATAAAAAAATATGTAAATGCGGAAAAGATTTTTGAATGGTCCAAAATAAAGTTGGAAGTTTCATTGAAATGGGTGGAAGTTTTCAACCACTTTGCACAAGCTAATATTCCCGTTAATAATATAACAAAAATTGTTGAATATTGTCTCTGTCTTCCTGGAACCAATGCAGTTACAGAAAGGATTTTTACCGATGTTAACAAAACTTGGACCACTGAAAAATCACAATTAGGTGTTGACACTTTAAAAGCTATATTAATGGTTAAATTTAATGTCGATAAAACTTGTCAACAATTTTATGAGAGAATAATTGATGATACAGACTTTTTAAAAAATGTTCATAAATCTGAAAAATATCTTTAATAAGTAGGTATTCAATAAACATTTTTTTTTAAATATTTTTTTGCATTTTTTCTCCCCGTCCCCCATTGGCTTAAAAAAAATCTGGTCACTTTAACTATGACTACAAGAAATGGTAAGCTGTTTTAACTTACGTGCCTCATTATGCGCTTTCTTCCTTAACTTACTATAGTAATTAAAATATGTTGACAGCAAGTATAGTGGTGGAATTGTGTAGTGGATGAAACCCGAAATTAATTGATCAGAGCCGACAACTGTGTAGTATCGGCAGTATCGATTTTTTCGTTAACGGTTTGATAATATTACTAATTTTTTTGAAAAATCTTCGAACACGTAAATAATAATTTTAAACTGCACATTTTTTGCCATAATATATAAATATACAGGGTGACTCTTATAGTAGATATGACGTCATCCAAGATTTCTTCAAATGGAAACCCCTACATTTTATTGCAGATTTATAATCTCCAAGAAGAGCTGATTTTAAAAACATAAAACACTTGTTTAAAATGGCAGTTTCGTATTACAGGGTGTTAAAGTACTGTATACATAATGTATAGAACACATTCATTATTTGTTAAAGCAAAGAAACATTGAAAATTTTCTCGAACAAGTAAATAATAATTTTGTATTGCGCATTTCTTTTTACATAAAATAAAAATATATAGAGTGCTTCGAATAGTAGATATGATGTCATCAACGATTTTTTCCAATTGAAACCCCCATCCAAGAAGAGCTGACCAGGGTCTTATTTTTTTTTGCTTTTTTTCTTAATTTTGTGTAAGTGGGCAAGGAATACTTAAAATCGTTCTTTATAATATCTTTTGTAACTATGGAAATGCTTGTTATGCTGCCACAGTAATATTTTTTGTCAAGTTTTTGAGTAATATTATTAATTTACCTATGCATTTATCTACTTCGCAAAGGATAGAAATTATTAGGTACAGAAATATTTAACACCCTGTAACTACGAGACTGCTACAAAAAGCCATAAGTATTTTGTTAAAAGAAAAATTATTTGGCTTTTCTACAGAATAAAGATATTCATATATTATTTTTTAAAAAAATATACTTTTTTTAGAGATTATTATGGAGAGCTACTCTGCTCTCGCAATAATAGTAACAAAAAACATGAAAAGGCATAAAAAGGTTTAATTCTTTATAAAATTGATTTGTTTTAATTACTATAATAAAATAATTATTTTTATGAAATTATACAAAAATAGAAAATAAACTTACTTGAAAACATTGGCAACCCGTTATAAGATAAATATGTTATTTCAAACTTATTGGTTATCGAGAGACGGGTGTAGCACATACATTATTTGATTGTATTACTCAAACTGACATTGACTTCTGACATGACATAAAACTTTTAGCCATATAGATAGGTTTTTACAGTTTATTTTTTTTACTTTTAATTTGATATTCCCAGAAATCAAAATAAACTATAAAAACATATAAGTATTTTGTGTTTTTAAAACCGGCTCTTCTTGGAGATTATAAATCTGCACTAAAGTATGGCAGTTTCTATTTTAACAATAATCGATAACGTTGTATCTACTATATGAGTCACCCTGTATATTTAAATAGCATGTCAAAAAATGCACAATTTAAAATTACTATTTACGTATTCAAAGAAATTTTTAATTGTTTTTGCTTTAACAAATAATGAAGTTGTTCCATATATGTTTTATGTAGACAATTCTTTAACACCCTGTAACTACGAAACTGCCACCTGAAACTATGGTCAATGGTGTTTTATGTTTTTGAAATCAGCTCTTCTTGGAAATTACAAATCTGCAATAAAATATGGGGGCTTTTATTTAAAAAAATCATTGATGACGTTATATCTACTACTTAGTTTTATATTTTATGTCAAAAAAATGCACAATTTAAAATTATTATTGACATGTTTGAGAAAATTTTTAATTTTTTTTGCTTAAGAGTGCATTTACGCTACATCTTAGGGGTCGGGCGAAAGGACGCGGAGACTAACAAACTCCCACTACCACAATTTTCCTATAGCCGCATTAAAAAAATATATTTTATTTGGGTTCTTCCAAATTTGGTGTATCGAGATAACGTTTTTCGGTAACTATTTTTACTTACATGACATAAATTATACACCATTTTAAAGGTAAGGAAATAATCTATGCCTCTGCTGTAACGGATTTTTAAAATATGAGTCGAGTTAAGAGAAAATAGTATCTAAACATAACCGATGACTTTCACTCAAGGAAATATTAAAAGCCTAGATTTAAGTGTTGGCTTTCATATAGTTTTTAAAAATTATCGATAACTTCTACCGTTTTTGAGAAGAACATTATGCCCCGAACTCCAATTGGATCCAATTTTCGCGGCGCAAATGGACTCTTAAGCAAATAATGAATTTGTTCCATACATTATGTACACACTGTATATGGTTATACTTCTCGCACTACAGCGAGAAAAATTACTCTTCCGCATGAGTGCGGGAAAGTGACACTTTTCAAATTAAGATACGTGCACGAAAGTAGACAAAAATGGTCGTAGAAAAAGTATCTTTTTATTAAAAGTTTTTTTACCTCCTTCAATTTTAGAAATAACTCTTAAATCACCCCGTGTTATGTAAATCTTCCAGCACATAATAAGGCTGTAAATAAAATATACAAATTTCACCTTACCCAAAAAAATAATATGCTATAACTTAAGACACCGGTATTAGGGAGCATTATTTCGCTTTCCAACTCTAAAAGCAAGTGCAATCTGCGAAAGATTTACGAGTCCGTACATCCAGGACATCCTTTACGAGCCATTTTACAGCAAATGCGACCGTCTAACACTAACCTCTCGAGTAAAAGTCAAGGTTTAGCAAGGCCCTGTTTTGTAGTGCATATGGCTGTGACACAGAAAACTTTTAAAAATAGATGGGATATGTTCGAACAGGAAACACTTATTAAATTTTTTGATAAGTTACGAAAAAATGTTTTTCGGTAGCGTTCGTGTTTAAAAAATAAAGATGACCTTTCCGTTATAGTATTAATAGCTGGTTTCACAGTTTAAAAATCGATTTACTCACTTGGAATAACAAAACTGGTTTATATAAAAGTGAAATTCTCGATTACTGCACGCGAGCTGTGCTAAGGAAAAATCTGAGCTTCATTAGTCTCCTTTGCCCTTACTTTTACTGATTAACAAAAAATTACATTTAATTGCCAAAAACTAGCCCCTTAATGTGGTCTCTTAGTAATAAAAACATCATTTTCAGATATTGTGACTATGAACCTATTGGCAAGGTGCGAAGTATATGGTGGGGACAGCTGAATCGATTGCAGCGCTCGCTGTGGTCAAATTTTTGATAAATCATGCTTGATTCAAATGTAAACTATTAGATAAAAATAATAAAATTGTTGCATAATAGTTTTTGTGTGCTTAAATGTCACAATACTGGCAGAAATAGTTACTGAAAATTTTATACATTTCCAACTGCTAGTTGAAAACTAGAAAAAAGGTCAAAATGGATAAATGCAGTTAAAAGAAAAAAGTAAGTAGCCGAATGACGTTCGGGTTTCGAGGTTAGACGAACTTTCAAATTTGACGTAACAAGAAAAAAACTTATCGTTTCTTGCCGTGTACCGTTTGTTCCTGCCTTTTCCTAAAGTTTTTTTAATGATTTGCGGGTTTTTAAAAAAAAAATATTCTTTTTAATAGACTAAGTAGTGTCTGTGTAGTCTCCTGTGATTGTAAATAAAGAAAATGGCTATAAAGCCTTCAAGTAAGTACAGTATATATTAGTGTTAAGTATATTGAAAAAGCCCTAGACTCGTAAGTTTGTCAGGTGATTTTTCACTTATAAAAAACCTTTTTAATATGCTACATTTTTAAACATATTTTTTTATTTTTTATACTGACATTTGTAATGTTACTTAACTGTCATTTGCATTGATTACCTCGGATAACCTTATTTCCCAATAATAACGTCCGAGTTCGATTCTACAAAACTCCAAAAACTTTTTTTTATTACACTTTTTATACTTACTTTCTAAGCTTTAAAATTGTTTATTCACCTTGATATTGTACTTCACTTTTACAGTGCTGAACAGGTTTATATATATTAATTTACGAAAAATAAATAAATATTATAAGTAATCTTACACCTCTCCCATGGATTTGAAGCATGATTTAATGCAGCCGTCAGATGTCGTTGTCATCGCGCACGGTGCCAATAAACCCAGATAAGATATTATTAAGCAGCTTCCCTTAAGTTAATTATTTTTACGCTTTTTTCCACTGTTTACCTTACCTATATTGTAATCATTTTTCATTAAGAAAAACACTTTAACAAAAAATCTATTCTATTGGTTTAAAAAGTTAGTAACCATGGTTATTTACTAGGTGTTTAAATGGTTTTTGACGCCTTTTTGCTTCCCAAACACGAATCCGTCATCATTTGGCCACCATGTAACATTTTTTTTCTAACCGCAAAAAACAGGTTAAAAATACACGAAAAAACACCAGCAAAAATAAAGAAAATTTATTTTAAATTTTCCAAATGAACATTAATTAGGAAGAGACCATGAAAAATAAAAATCCACCCTTAGAACTGATTTGCCACGTGATTTGTTAATAATCTGAAGGAAATCACTATTTTCTTAAAATTAACCAATTTACGCATATTTAGTATGGGGAGGGGGAGGGGGTTGAGAAGCGCTGGTTACAAATCCGAAGTCAGATTTGAAAAATTTTAGATGGCGGGTATAGTGGATGATATTTTCAAAAATCGCTATTTTGAATTTTTAAAATCTGACTCCAAATTCGTAATCAGTGACCCCGAAGAATTTTAATATTTTTTTTCTCTATATTGGACTCGCCTTCTTGAATTATGTAAATCTGACTTCGGATTCATAATTAGCGACCTCCAAAAACCCCCCCATACCAAATTTGGTAAAACACAAAGTTTTTCTATTTTTGCTGGTGTTTTCCCTGTATTTTTGGTGTTTTAGAGCTGTTTTTCGAGGTAAGAACAATTTGTAAAATTATGGGCCAATTCTGACCACAGGTTCGTGTTTAGGAGGCAAAAATATACATCGAAAACATATATCACATCTCTGGGTTCGGTACGTTTTTTTGTTTGTAACTAACTGCTTGTTGGTTATGATTTTAAGTAAATAGTCTGCGTAGTATGTGTAATTCCTTCTTACATGAACATACGAGACTCTGCCCATTTGATTTTTGGAACTTATTTATAGATGTTTTCATGGCCAACCAAAACCCGAAAATAAAAAATAAATACTCGTCTAAATTCTATATCTTTTTCGGCAGTCGCTTATTTATGAGTATTATTAACGTATACGAAATTATTCATTATAAACCCTTATCAATGCATACTTTTTTTATTAATAAACAATAATAGTATTGGCAACTAACAATACACGAAACAAACATTGAGTCTATTTATAACCTTATTATTCGAATATCTATAAAGTTAGTTGGCGAAATTTAGACGACACCAACCAACATTGATCTGATAACCGATCTTATTTTCGCTAATAAAAGAATTTAAAATGTCACAAACATTTTGTGTTGATAGCGATAAGGAAATAATCTATTTCCCTTCGTATTACCGAAAAGTTTACGCAAGATGGCTATTCAAATTGCTGACTCTGGAACAAAGAAGCGATATTGTAACATCTCTACTGAGCTTCTCAAGGGATATATATTAAGGTGCGGGTAATGCATTTTTAAATGTTAAATTCGTTACTTACTTGCGACAAAATCTGGGCTTACCATTTGTGATGCATAAGGAGTAAAAAACGACCTGATGCTGCACATTCCATCTGTAATTTAAAATTAAGGTACCCAATTTTTTCATAACGTTCCACAACTTAAGGGGATATAACAACCATTTGTTTATCAAAGAACTATGTAGATACGGGGACAAAATTTATGTTATAACTTAAAGTAAAAAAATGTGTTATTTACAAAGTACATTTTTATTTAAGATAACTTTGATAAAAAGACTGGCACAACTAAAAAGAATTATTTGAAACTTAGGATCTTGGACAGTTTTAAAATTGTATCATTATCGTTGGAAAATTTGGGTAAAGGTTAAAATAATAATGAGTTAATGAAAAAATTTCGGAAATGACGAACAGTTTAAACTGATTAGTCAAAAAGGTGTTTTCTCCTATAGTTTTATTGTATCCATTGAAAAACTGAAACTACCAAATCTTTTAAATAATGATTAGTTGTAAGATACTTTGATTCTAGAAAAAAAAACAGTGACAATTATTTAGATGTAAAAACAAAGGATTTTTCGGATTTGTATTTAAACTATCGAAAAAATCAAGTCCAGAGTGGTACCACTTAAATTCCGCAAAACCGAAAAAACAAAGGTTTTTTCTGGTAAAGTAATCACCATTATCTTTTGAGACAACAAGAATGTTTTTGATTAATTTTTCGATTTGCTCACTAAAAAGTTAAACTTGCATTTCGTTCAAAAAAAAAAAAAAACCGTTAAATAGAGAGTCTTTCTCAGCTGCACAATAATACCCGACGTCATACTGCCCAGCTAATCATTAAACAGTTTTATTAAGTATCCAATAAAAGACTTTAAATTTTTTAAGCCGCTGTAGTTGAAACACACCAAGAATTTTTAGTGGCCCTTCTTCTTGTTTTTAAATTTTAGAAATAAAACTAATTATTCTATATAAAAAAAATGTACAGACTATTTCACTAGAGTGTTTTACAGTGGCAAAATGTCATAACAACGACCTGTTTTCTACTGGCAAAACTTTTACCTGCGCTTTCCTGGACAAAACCAACAAGATGGTTTCTCAGCGAAAAAATTTGTTAGGTTTAAGAAAAAACTGTTATCAGTCTGACAAGTATAGCAATAAACACTGTGTTTTTAGCTAAAATTTGGCACGTTTTCTCATGAAATAGTCTTGTCGAATATCATTCGAAAAAAAAATTCTAGGCAAAATATTTCTCTTGTTTTATTCAAGTTTGTTGCTTTTATGGCAATTTCGTTCCTGACATTTTTTACAAAACCACTTGCCTGACGCCTTGTGGTTTTGTTGTAAATGTCATTCACGAAATTGTCAACTAATAAATTTTCATACGATCGAAATATTTTACCAACATTTTTTTTTCTTTTATGATATTATATACGAATATTAATCTAACATTTTTTTGAATTTCTGACCCCAAATTAATTGCAAAAAAAATTATAAAAATTAAAACCTAAAAAATAAAACCAAAATTTCACGAAAGAAAAAAGGTGTAGGTTTTTTTGTAGGCATTATTAAGAATATTGCAAATAAGTGATTTACTGAATTTACATTCTATGTGACGCCCTATAATTTTGTTGAATTCATAATTTGCAAAATATACTCGTAGTGTTGACGTTTTTGTGCGAACACATCGCACTGATACCCCTATTACCAAAACTCCGCATTGAGACCTAAGAATCGTCCTCTAAACCAACTTCCTAGTAGAAAAGCGCAAGCGTGTCCATTGCTTTGGTCTGCATGGAAAACCCCGTTTGAAAGGAATTTTCTTCGGACCAGTTTCATGCGATCGGTCGCAAAATTGTCGCGCTGCGTGGAATCTCGCAGTTTAATACCAATTTAAAAGTTAACTTCTTGAAAAGTTGAATAAAAAGTTTATTTTGACTTAAAAAGAAGAAAGTTTGGAGTAAAATGGGCAAGAAAAATTCCAAATTGAAGCAGGACACTATTGAGAGATTGACCACTGCGACTTATTGTAAGTTTTAAAGTTTGTCTTTTATTAAAAGTTGTTGTAAAAGTTGTTTGAAATTTGAAATATATCACAAATGTATTTTTTTTTAAATACAAATTTTAAAAATTATTTGCTTGATTCGTGGGTCAAACGGATTAGGTAACAGAATAGTTTAGAATATGTTCTAAAACAATGATTATAAATAAGTTTCTTATAAGGGTTTGGTGAAATAAGTAAATTTCTTTACTGAATGCCATTAAAAAATCTTATTAAAATTGTGAGAACACACAAAAGACTAAATTGGATTATTAGTCATTGATGCGCAGATTACAAAAAATACATATCAAAAGTTGGCATTAAGTATTTTTGCTTGTTTATAAGATATAAGTGTAGAATTTGTTTAATATGTCTATTTATTTAAATAAAATATTTAAAAAATTAACACAAACTTGTCAATAGAGGATATTACTAAATATACCTCTAAATAGTTGCTAAGTACAGCGTGTCTCAATATTTATATACTCAGATCGTAATTGGCATATTAACTTAAGAAGTATTAAAACATAAAAAAAATCTTTTATTCTTAAATATTTGACACAGTTTAAAATATTTTATTTTATTAGCTGGTAACTGGATCAAAACGCACATTTTTTGTTCTACTTACGGTTGTGTCGGTGTCCTTAAATATTTCTAACAAAAAAGTGCTATGTTAGCGCAGACGCGAGTGGTGACAGTAGAACAAACCCCTTTCCCAAGAAAAGATAATTTTTCATATAGCATAAAAGGTAAAAAATCTTAATCGATCTTAAAAATATAAACAAAAGAATTTAAAATATTTTTAAATATTTTTTTTAAAACATTTACTATAGAAATAAGGCCTCAATTATAAACATGCAACAATATATAAAATATAATAAAAAAAGAAGCTGAGTTTTAACTTATTAAAAAAATGATATTTTACAAATCCCAATAAAAAAAATAACTTTTAAAATTTTTAAATAACGAGGAAAAATATATTTAAATAAAGTGTAGGTATGCAAGATGATTATATACATACAAGAATATTTGTCGATATACTTTTGGGTGGTACATCTTGTAACAAACTTAAGTAAAAAAACTACTCCAAGTATTTGGGGTGTAATAATTTTGTTAGATACCTTGTCAAGTAAAATAAAATATTTCATTATTTTATTTTGTGACAAAAAAAGAAATCAGCTATCGAACTTTATTAATAAAATAACTTTTAATAATAAATGCGTATCATACATTTTCTAATTGTGAAGTACATAATATTTTTAAATAAAAAAACAGCACCTTTGTGTACAACATTAAATATTATAATAAATACCCAAAGTCGTAAAATTGTATGTCAAATGGTTATAGAGATAATAATATAAAAATAAAAAGCTTTAACCCTGTCAAAAAAATTTAGGCAAGGAAATAGTTCTTTATAGTTTATTTTACTTTTAAGGAATATCAATTTAATGATAGTTCTTCTTATATAAAATACTTTATTATCTTAGTAATCTCATTTAATACCTTTGAATTCTTAATTTAATAAAAATATTGTAAAATAAAAAAAAAATACTTATAAATTAGTCACAAAACTTAACACTGCACCCAACAAATAATGTAACTAACCGTAATTATAACCCACGCATTACCATTTTCGGGTAATAATAGGGACGAAACCGTAATAAATATTAATAATGAAAAAACTTACGGTTATGTTTGTGACTGCCGTACAGAGTTGCCGTACAGTGAAAATAAAATTTATATCCAAATGTAGTGGTGCATTATTATACTTTTCTCATTTTTAATAAATTGTTTGGGTTCTTTTAAAAGGACCTAGTGGATTTTTAGAGTTACAAAAAAATAGTGGTTAAAAGTATAATGTTTCCAATAGGTGTTTACCAAAATAAATAATTATTATATTTTATTTTTTTTATATAATTTTAACTTGAAACGTAACTATTTATTAAATAAAAAAATAGTACCTGTCGTATATGTTTCATGTTTTAATATACAGGGTGTAAAAAGTATGATGCTCACGATTTTAATGGGCAATAGTGAAGCCTAAAACAAGTCAAAAAAGCCATGAACACATGAGTTAAAAGTTGATTGTTTTCGAAATACGGCTTTTCAAAGTTTAAAAATTTTGGCAACACCGCGCCCGTTTTATCGCAGCGAGTCGAACGTCGACAGTTTTTTTCGAGGTTTTATATATTAAAACTTTTTTTTAAAGAGATGTTTATTTACATACAAATAATAAAAATTACTTCTTGCAATTTATTTTGATATTTAATTTGGAAATAAATTTAAGTAAAAAACAATTAATTATTGTTTGGTTTTTATTTGTAATAATTGTACTTACCACAAATTATTATGTTTTAAAACAGCACTTTTTTATTTTGCTTAAAGAATAAGATTTCTCGGTTACACACATCCCGTTTTCAAAACTCTTTGGTACACCGGCACTATGGTTGTCGTAAATTTATAACATATCGGTATATTTTCCGATTTAAAAACAGACAATAATATCGCGGCCGGTTAGCACAATGTACACAAAATTTGCCAAGTTTTGACACATATGTCATACGTTAACTTGTTTTGAGCTTCACTACGGCTCATTAAAATCGGGAGCATTATACATTTTACACCCTGCATTTAAATAATAATATGAATGACATTTCGTGATATAAAACGATTTGTTTTTTGTAAATACAAAAAATATCGTTTAAAGTCTTTACTAGCAGAAATTTAAAAAATATAATTTAATTTTTATAAGGCATTGTAGATAATTATAATAAATAACATTGCACATTTATAACCTTAACCCTTTGACTTTAAATAACTTGTCACTGGTTTATAAAGAGAATTAGCAAGTTTTTAAACCATGAATTTTTTAAAATTTTTACCCACCTGCGCATACAAAATGACATTTTTATTAATAAGGGCAAATGACTTGCTTATTTAGACTCTAACGAAATATTTTGCAGAAGACTAGGAAATTAGGAATGAAAAAAGTGACCTGACAAGAAAGACAATTAAAAAAAATGTAAGTACTGACTCAAAAAACTATATAATGGTTTACTTATTAAAAAAATGTAGAAACTTCCTAATATCTTACTTATTATTAAATTTAAAAAAATACATTTTTATGTGGAATTTTAGGTAAAAACTAGTGACAAGCTTAAGTGGGTTGATAATAATAATGACAACTTTTTTCATTCTTCAAATATTTTCTGATCATTATTTTTTTATTACTTTAATACTATTTTGATCTATATTTTGGTGTAAATCTTTTTATTCTATAAATAATGCTCCTAACATAAATACACTATATATAGCAACAGTCTTCCTTTAATATATGGCGTGTAATTGCGAATCGAACGTCAAAAGTAAGCTTTATATAAGCGGGTCCCCAATATAAAAATGTTTTCTATCGGAATGATTGATGCTTATTTTCTAAAAAGAACTCCAAAACACCCCAATTCAAAGTCTAAAATGACACAATGCTATATAATTTGGCATCATTATTTGATAGAAAAGCCAAACGGCGTTTAGTTTATGCTAAAATCGTTAATATCAGCCATTAAATTTTAAAATACATAATTTGTCTATAAAAAGTTAGAAGATTGCTTAATAAAGTTAAGTGAATTCATTGGTTGTAATAAGTCAAAAGAGAAATTTTACTAACAAAAATAAAACTGAGTACAAATGAAAATTTTGACAAAAGTGTAATGTGTAATTATAATATTTAAAAATTAGGTAAGTTTTAACTTTTTTTCTTTGGAAAACCCATTTGTTGATGCATTTTATTATATCAGTACATGATGATATCAGATAAATAATAACGAATTATTTAACTTGGCTCAGCTTGCCCCTCTCGGCCACCAACTTGACTTGCTTAAGTAGGGACATTCATTTTTAGTTATTTTCAGTACAGTTTCTTCTAGTAGCTCCCAATATGGCAAGAGACCTTGAATTTCCTACTTTGTTGTTTTGTGGTTTAACATATTTATTACATCAATACATGATGATATTAGATAAATCCATCTAGCATTAAAAGCAGTTAACGCGAAATAAAACTGTGAGATTCAAAATATAAAAAAAAGCTACTTAATATCTTTTGTGCCTTCGGTTTAATATATTCTTAATAAACCTTATTTAACAGGTATTTGGGGTCACATAAATTTGAACTATTATTTTAGGTAACTACAAAACTTTTGCTAATTTCGCTAATTTTATTTTTAATTTAATCAAACATTTTTAAAACCTAATTAAGACTATAACTTTTTTATATTTTACTTTAGAGACACACAAATATACCTTTGCTGTAGAATAACTCTTTAACGAAGCCCTACGCATAAGGGAAATTTGTTACCTTTATTAGTGTTTATTACGGTTTCTACTTAATTATTGCGCAAAATTATTAAAGCTATTATATTTATGTGCTCGTATTTTTTGAATGTGTCTTATGTGTTTTTATTATTGCCAAGGTAATTTATGCGGAACCAAAAACCTTAACCCATAGTTACACAAAAACAAAACATATATTGGTACCACAGCTGTCAGAAAACATTGATTTATTTTTACTCCACAGAAAGTTTTTTTCTTTTAACTCATACTGCCTTTTACATCTTAAATTGGAATAAATAAAAAGTATTGTTTTAATGTCTGAGGAATACTTTAAAAATTTACCCTTTTAGAAGTTTTGATTTGTCTAGACAAAACGTGTACTGTTTTTAAAAAAATAACAAATAATTAAAAATTATTTGTTATCTGTTTAATGCATTAAACACCTTTAAATATTAAATTTTCTTTGTTATGTAAAAAGGCACCTTTCCTACCTCAAGTTAACCAGAGACAGGTGTCTGATAAAGTTGTAGTGCAACCTGCAAAAAGCATTATTCTCTTCGTGTTTGATATCCAGACGCTGTCATTTACGCTATAGAAGGGAGAAAAAAAAGTTCGTCAAAAGATCTGTTGAGCCGTAGAGCTGAAAAGGGGAAAGCTTAGAACCAGAAAGTAGAGAGTCATATTAAAAAAATGTAAAATGACCAACTATATGTATATACTATACCCAAGATGGCTATTTCTTTTAAGTTGGAAAGCCACAAATATGGCTCTGTTCAATCCTCGTTGGATCACCCTATACATTAATACTTCGGCTTTTAGCCTTAGTGAGCTGTTCTATGATAAAAATATTAATGTCTAATGCGTTGAAAATACACTTTAAATGAACCTGTTTTAAAGTATAAAAACGTCCTTTCAAAATGATCGATGTTTTATTTCAAAAGAAAATTCTAAATCACTCCGATACAATGCTATAATTTAACACCACCCTTCAAAGTGACGCTCAGTTCATGCTTCGCGTGCTGGAATCAGTGGAATCAGCCTTTAAACTGTAAAATTAAAGTTGTTTACATGCAACGAGAAAAATCACTTAATGGAATTGAAACGTATTTTGCCTGTCATTGTTAGGTATAATGGATAAATTGTTTAATTCGAACAGATTTTATTGTGCTGAACACAAAGCGTAAGTTTTAAATATACTATTTTTAGATATTTTTGGTAAAATAAGTTTTAAAGATAAGCCTTTTGTTTGAAATTCCTTTATAATGTTTAATGACTGTACGAGCTAATGGAATATTTGTTAAAATAACAGACTTAAGCATGGACCAATATTTTTATGTGTATCCCATTTGGCAGGATGTAGTAATGGAAAAAGAAAAAGTGTGCCATCTCAGCGATATGATTATAAGCTGGACATGCCTTTCTTTTTGTATCAGTTAGTGCTTGGTCAAATCTATGTCTCGTAATAATAAAACGTCACAGCTTTTCAATTGTATTAGGTTGAATTCTCTTGAATGTTTTAAATTAGGTATCAAGGACCTAGGTTAACATAATTTTTTAAGAAATTAAAATAAGATGCCAGGAAACGATAAAGAGCAAATGAAATAAATTTGGACTAGAGACAGAATTTGGTGGTACAAGAGCTCAACAGATAAATATTATGAAGGTCGTAAAAATAATATGTTAGCCATATTTTTTAGGGATGAAAATTTGTAAAATATAAATAAGTAACAAAATACGCCTTATCGGAGAAGTTGAACTAAGTAAAATATATTGCTGGGTAAAATTATTTATTTTAATAGTTAGTGGAAATTAGAGAATGTGTTACCAAACATTTTTTTGAGGGATAAAATATAAAAATTATTATGTATAACACAAAAATGGTGCGTTAAGTTGTATGAGTATTTAACACAATTTGGTTAAACATATTTAAAAGATAAATCATTATTACCATTATTTTAAGTGTATATTATTACTTTACTTTAATACTAATTGTGGTATATATATAATTTTATTTTTTAATAAAACGGTTATTACTTTTAAATTCTCCAAAAAAACGTTAAATTTATGGTCTCACATATACATTACACGTTTTAACTTTCTAGTCTTAAAAAGATCCCCAAAAAATTATTTAAAAATGTTTGCATTATTTTTTAAAGCATTTAAATATAAAAAATCTTTTTAAAAAAAAATAGGGCATAAAAATCCCAAAAGTTTTATAATTTATTTAAAAACTACCATAAATGTCAAAAAATTAATTATTATTATTTTTTCATAGTGACCTTTTCTAAAATAAAGTGTTAAGTATTTTTTCCTTGAACCTTTTTCTTTATTTTTACGGAATTCTTCATATCTATAATTTCATGAACTTTTTTTTTTTTGAATATTTTCTTTTAAAATTTATAAGGGGTTTTTTTTGGTTGATTCTTTTAAAAAAAAAATTTTCAGAAATATTTAAACCATTTTTGATTACGGTTTTTACCCATCCCCCACTCTCACGGTGTAAAACTTAAAATACTTATTTTATGTTTTGTTGCTGCTTACATAAATTCCAAATAGAAACTTACAAAAAGTGACTTATCAAAAATAAAATTCCAATTTTTAATTAAAAAAAGGAATGAAAAATAACAAATAATTTTTTTTGATTGTTTTTATTAAATTATATCGTAATGACGAACGTTAAAAAGTTGTTAAAAAACATTAGATACTAAAAATAAAGATACTTTTTAAAACAGCAGGAAGCGTACAAATTGCAACTAAAACGTAAGCACAGACAACCAAATAATATTAAAAGTTTAAAACAAATAACAAAATATAAGTCCCCAAAAATAACTATTTTTATTATCAAAAAACGCATTTAGTAACTATTTATAAAGTAAAAGTGACAATATGATGTTTTTCTTGAAATAAAAATAAATTTAATTTTGTTTTATTTCGTTTAGTTCCTAGTCATTTTTATTTAGGGGTCTAAGAACTTAAGTAATTAAGTCGAAGCCAAATTTCCATAATATGTTTACGAGGTCCTTGACTAATGTACACAGATCAATGTTCATAAATTTTAATGGTCGTTAAAATAAATTACCATATTTTACTAGCGTTTTTAGCGTTATGCAAAAGAAAAATCAAACTAATAAAAAATAATAGGCCCTTGGTATTAATCGTGACACTTTGTATACATTCGCTGTGGATTTGGTGTTTTTTCAGCCTTTGCCGAAGATTTTCCGCAAAATCTCTGCTTTACAACTTGTTATTTATGGCCTGTAAAAAAGTAATTTATATGCGCCATACTCCCAAGTCGTTTATTAACATTTTCTGTATTCGCCATTCCTTGGCGACATCTATCAAAAGTTTAGCTGTGCGCGTCCTTGAGGATTAGGTTAAATGAAAAATATACAGAGCTACTTAGGTATTCACCAGGTGGGAAAGTTATAAAATCAACTAAAATAGGATCGAGTTTTCGCAGGTGGTTCTTTTGGAAAACATTTTTATATTTTAATCCACTGCTTAAAAAAATTAACGGAACACTTTTTAATAAACTTGTAAAATATTAGCTTGGTGTTTTCAGACAAAAAGGTTATACAGGGTGTCTCAAAAGTAATGGGACAGAGAGCAACAGCAGTTTTTAGGTCGAAATAATGCAATTAACGAAACTTGCCTTATCCGAAGGTTGATAAAATAAAGATACAGGTGCGAACTTTTAATCATTTTTTGTTTTTTCGAATTTTTTTCCTAATTTAAAAGACTGGGTACGAAAGGGAATTTGGGTTTTTTTTGGGGGAAAAAATTAAATTTTGTCCATATTTTTGATGCTTTTAAAGGGGTCACCCACGGTCAACACCACTTTTTAAGATGACTTTTTTTTTTAAGCCTAGTATATTGACTTGTTTAAAAAAAAGGGTTTTTAAAAATTCCCGCTGCGTTAAAAATGTATACAGTGGGTATCAACCTTTGGGGGGGGGGGGGAAGTTTGGGGCGCTCATTTCTTAAAAATTTTTATTAAAAAAAACACACAACAATAAATAAACAAATCTATATTTGAAACTTTAGGCCAGGGAAAAAAAAAGTATAAAAAAAATTCTTCCCCCCAGTTTTTTTTAAAAAAATTGTAATTTTTTGTTGTTGGCAAAATCATTTTTTTCAGATTTCCTTCCTAACGGCACCTGACTTTTTTTTTTTTATCCTTTTTTTTTCTTAACAAGTTTACCCGAAGACAATAAAGACAAATAACACCACAAAGGGAGAATATAGTACCGAAATAAATAACATACGTTTGAAATCTGCCGATTTGCAATATTAAAAAATAAATAAACAATTCTGACACAATCAAAAAAAAACCCCCCCAAACGGATGCCGCGCTCAGGGGGCCCTGGGTTACTTTTGAAGAGAATAACCTCCCTGAACTGTGGAAAGAAAAATTTTTTAAAAAAAGTGTGGAAATTATTATTTTTTAAATATGACTCCCAAAAAAATTCACCACAAGTAAAAAAAATTTTTAAACACAGCAAAATTTGTAAATAATACCGTTTTAAAGGGGGGTTTGTTGGGGCGCGGGGGCGCTGGTCTGAGGGGCGGGGGGGGGGCCCCCCCCGGGCCCCCCCCAGCCATGAATGTAACCTCATTTAGGTTTCTAGGAGCAACTGTTTTCGAAAAATTCTTTTTAAAAAAATCCGCAATTTTCTTATGGAAAATGGGTTTCGTCAATTATTTTAAAATTTTAAAAAATTTTTCCAAAAAATCTCAACGGAAAAAAACCCCAAAACCCCAACCCCCCAAATCAGCCAAAAAGGCCTGGGGGTTTGGGACATTTAAGGTGATTTTGGGGGGTTAGAGGTTTTGGGGGTTTTTTCCCTTTAGACTTTGATCAATGTTAAAAAAACTACTTTGAAAAAAAAATTTTCCGTAGGAAAATTGGGGGGCCCTTTTTAAAGGGGTTTTATCTGAAAACAGTTGTTCTAGAGACCTTAATAAGGATACATTTAGCAGCGGGAACTATAGAAACTTCTTTATTTTATAAACAGGCCAATATACTAAGCAAAAAAATTATGCCATTTTAAAAAGGGGGGGGAAAGGGTAGTTGGCGCGCTCTTTAAAAAAAAAATTTTTAAAAATATGGACAAATTTAAAATTTTCGCCTAAAAAAACCCCAAAAATCCCAAATTTCTGCCTTTTACCCCAATTTAGTTAAGAAATTATTACAAAAAAAACGAAAACAAATTAAAAGTTTGACACCCTTTATCTTTGAATTTTATCAATTTTGGGGATAAGGAAGGGGCCGTAAATTGCATTATTTGACCTAGAGAATCTTTTTGCTCTGTGTCCCATTTTTTTGGGACACCCTTATACAAAAGTCCGAAAAAAGACCAAAAAATAAGAGTAAAGGTAAAAAATTTACATCAAGCTGTAAAAAAAATTTTTAAAAACATAATTAAAAATAACATATCAGAATTCCCCATCGTTCCGGTACGTGGAAAAAAATTAACTCGAGGTCAAAGTTCATGGGTTTCTCGCGATTTTCTTAAAAAAAAGGTATCATTAATTTTTTTTCTAAAAGTCACTGTTCCTGAGATATAACGATTTTAAAAAGTAGTAGGCATTATTGTATGCACACGTTTTCACGCCACCTCTAAGGTAGTATATTTGCAAGGGTTAAAATTGATAAAATCGATGGAAATTAAAAAGCAGTGGAAACATTTATTCGTCCGATTCATAATCTTCAATTACTTCTTCTTGTTGTTCTTATTCTTGATCTTCTTCTTCTTCTATTTGAACTCCTTCTTTTTTTCATCCTTTTGTTAATTGTGTCAACAGCGAGGGGATCGCATGTCTGTTCGCGATCAAACAAACCCCCGTTGGGGATTTAACATTAGAACACGATTGGCCTTGAAATTGGGCATGCCATGGAACAAAACAGTCCAATTTTTTGCAACCACATTTAGCACTGTCCCTTTTTCAGTTGCAAAACATTGTGTTCAGCAGTGTTTCCGGCGCAGGTGGGGGTAAAGTCTGAATTGGTTCTAATGTATTAGCGACCAAAAACCCCAACCCCAAATTTTTTTTGGGCTAGCTGATAACTAAGCCACATTTAAAATTTTAAAAATACCCGAAAAAAATGTTGATAACCCCAAAATGAAGTTGGAGGGGAAAATTTAATTCATTTTTTTTTTTTTTGGGGGTTTTTTTTTAAAAAATATGCATATATGGAACTTATTTAAGCAGGTAGTTTTTTAGGAGCTCCGTACATACAAAGAAGAAAACGAATTTTGTTAGTGATAATTTCTTGTGGAGTTGAATTAATTTTTTAAAAACTTCATCACATTGAACTAGATCGTGTTTCAAACTTTTCAAAGACTGTTGTTTTACCCCTTCTATAAAATGCAAATGTCGTATCACAAAGCCAGTTATTGCGTGTAAAAATAGTACATGATTTTAACACTTTGCAAAAGTCGGGGAAAATTTTTTTTTGCATTTTATTAATTTTTTGGTTTTAAAAAAAATAGTTTTTTTTTGTTACAGTAAGAATTAATAAGTCTACATCTTCAAAACAACAATAGTTGTATTTGTCAAAAAATTAAATTCCCCCATTGCTGTTTTAATAATCAGTACATCGGCATCGTTATAAAGGTTTTTTTTAAACCCAAAATATTTTCCCGTAAATGTTTCTTCTAAGATTTAAATAAACCGAGAGTTGTTGTGAGTATTTGCAAGAAATATGTGTTGACTGGTAGGAACTGTCATAAAAGGGGGCTCGGAAGATGAAGATGGTTTAAAATTCGACGACGTTGTTCTGATGTTTTTAAATTTGTCGTGCAATTATCCTAGCCATAAAAAACGAAAAGAACTCGGGGAAAAAAAAAAAACAAAACACCAGAAAAAAAAATTTCTTTTTCAGCTACAGAGATGTATATATGTGACATAGTTATGCATACAATGACGCTTAAATTTTTTTGAACGTTATATCTCAGGAACGGTGGCTTTTGGAAAAAAAAACTATTAAAACCTTTTTTCATTTTATGATCTACAATTTTTGTTAAAGATGATTTTAGGATAAAACTTACCGTTTTGAAAAAAAAAGCGAAAAAAAATTTTTTTTTCCTTTTCCTCGAGTCAATTTTTTTTTCCCGTACCGGAACGATGGGGAATTTTGAAAAAATTATTTTTAATTATGTTTTGAACGGTTTTAATTTCTTTTAGATTATTTTTAAAATTTTTTTACCTTTTTGTGGGGTAGATTGACCAGAGATAAATTAAAGATCTTTAAAAAAAAAAATAGTTTATGTCAAATAAAATTTCTTGTGTTTTTTAAAGTTTTTTTGATATTGACGTTTTAAATTTTAAAAATAATCTTTAATATCTCAAAAAAAATAAGAGACACAAAAAAAAAAGAACAAAAAAAACGGCTTTCTAAATTGCTATATAAAAAATTTAAAAATATTTTCGATAGAATAAAAATAAAGGAAATATATTTTACTGATGAAAAGCCTGTCTCCGTAAGAGCCTTCCGTAGGCCAACGGTAAAAAAAAACTTTTTTTTTTCCCATTTTTGTCCCCCGGGGGAAAATTTAAAAAACCCTTTTAGGGTTCACCATGTGTACCACATTTCATGATTTTATAACCCAAAATTTAGAATCAGTGGACAGACAAATAATTATATATACCTACCTACATATAAATATATCCACATTAGCAAATTATATTTATATATTTGACACTTTGTTTGTATCTTTCTTTGTTTGTAAGTTTATTCTTAGGAATAAATGATTTATTAAATGACACATTGTTTGATTTATTGTAAAAAAATGTGTCTTTTGAAATACGGAAGCTTGATCTGAATGTAGTTAACGGCCTAAAAGTTACAAATGGACTAAGAGGTGTTCCGTTATTTTTTTAGAGCATTGTATTTACTTACCGAGGAGTTAAAACAAAAGACAGTCTTTTAACACAGATGAACTGTGAAGAGATGCATAAAAGTGGCACTTTATATTGCTTTATTGGAAACTGCTAAAAAAAAAAATATTTTGGCTTATTTTTGAGGAGCAGAAGCCGTGAAGTTACCTATAAAAAGTCCATAGGTTATAGATGAAATTTTTTGTTTAAGAGTGGGATTAATATGGTAAATGGCTCTTCTTTGGATGGAATCAAGAAGTTGTAAATGACGTAATTTCTCACAGATGGGAACAGTACTTGAAGCACCGAGTCTAAGCTAAAATACATATAGCTAAATAGATCACAAAACCGGAAATACTTTTCGATTTCAAAAAGAAATTTCCGTTTTCTTGAAGCTGCCGTGGCTATAAATATAATGTAATTGAGGTCAAAGTTTAGAAGAAAAATCTTAGAAAAGAAGTTTTAAACTTGTTTACAAAAATATGTATTAAAATTTTAGTTATTTTTAACTTTATACAGTTATTATTATAGTGCAAAATATAAAATAAAATAGTATAATTATTTTTACAGTATAAATTATTAAATAAATATTTAATAAAACTTTATACCAACATTTACATTTTCTACCATTCTTTTAAGAAGAGCCCTTTAAGGTTAAAGATGAAATTAAGGAATTTATATCATTGTAGATTAGCAAAAGGGTCTAGGGAAAAGGGTGCCTATTTATTCTATTAATTATACGCTGTGGGGTTCAAACAGATTTGGCTCGTATTTAGGCTACTTTAGAACTTCCAGAGTAAATTTGCTAAACTAATTTTGAATCTGAATTGAAAACATTCGAATAATTTTGCTAACTAGGCTCTATAAAGGTTAGAATGGAGATGTATTTCAGTAGTTGTATTTGAGGGTTAATTATTAAATTAATGTGATGTGATGTATTTGATTTAATACTACTTCTTTTTTTACTGTTCCATTATTCTACTATAAGCAAATGCAGTGTATATTATAAAATAGGACAAGTAGTGTTATTTTAAGTTGGGACAAATTTAACAATATAAGGGAAACGCAAAGTCCAAATTAAAACATAATTAGGTATATTGCACCATCATCAATCTTAATCTTTAAGAATCTTTAATCAATTTTAAAAAATTTTAAAACAATTTTTACTTTAATGGATGTATTAACTCGATGTAATATACATCCTCTGTTAATACATGATGTTAGTAAAGGGCATAATTACCGAGGTTAAATCAAGTAGATTTATCAGGTGAGATTTAAATGTGTTATAAGTGAGAGATGTAACTTAAAAAGCGCTTGCGCAGATTAAGTATACATCTCATAAAATGTCCGATATCATTTTTATAGTCAAACAGATCAAGCGTATTCTTTCTTCTCTTAATACTAAAAAATCGTCTGGGCTGGATGGCATACCAGCAAACGTCTTAAAAAAATGTGCTCCCAAGCTTGCACCCATCCTATGCTACGGGCATTTTTCCGAAGAGCTGGAAAGCTGCACGTGTGCAACCTGTCCCCAAAAAAGGATGCAAAACTCTCCCATCTAACTATAGACCTATATCTCCTCTTTCTGTTGTCTGCAAAGTAATGGAAAAATTCATTAATTCCCAAATCTTATAGTATCTGGAAAAACACAAGATCTTACATGATAGACAGTATGGATTCCGTCACAGAAGATCCACAGCTGATCTGCTTTTCTTTGTCTCACACAACTGAAACAAGTCCCCTGAGTTTCTTGGTGAATCCCAGATCATTGCTCGTGACATATCTAAAGCTATCGATTAGGTCTGGCATGAAGGGCTTCTTAACAAACTTCCTTCTTACGGTTTTCCACCTAAGCTTTCCTCTTGGCCCTTTTTCCTTTCTAATCGACGTATATTAGTTACTGTAGATGGTATTCTTCCCGCTTTTACCATTAAGCTGGGGGGCCCCGGATGGCACCACTTGTTTCTTCTATACATTAACGTCTTCTCTTTCCACAATAAAACCCCTTCATAGTTTTGCGAAATAGTACCCTCCACTCCAACATTCAATTTTTTGCCATCAATAAGCCTTAAACTTATCTTGAAATTAGGCCCAAAATCTTGTTCAGTTTAATGCCTCGAAAACACAGTCATGTTCGCTGTCTGCCAATGCTCATCCGTTACATGTGAGAACAAAGAGTCGTTTAATCTTGTCGGCGCTACTTTTGAGAATAACCTCGAGTGGCACAAACACATTACATCCATAGCCTCGGCAGCTTCAAGGAAGCTTGGATTCCTCTTTTGAGCCAGAAAGTATTTATCTTCTTTCAATCTGTATACTCTGTATGTATCCCAAATCAGACCCTCTTTAGAATATTGTTCTCATGTCTGGGAAATGGCGACTTCTACAACACTTAGCATTCTGGACTCCATTTAAAGAAGAGCCGTTTCGTCTTATTAATGATCACACGTCTACAGAAAGGCTTCCTTTTCCTGCCCACCGTCGAGCTGTAGGGGATCTGTCGCTCTTCTATAGGTATTTTCATGGCTTCTGCTCAGAGAAGTTGGCCAGTATAATTTCCCCTCTAAGCTTTTAACAGAGCAACTTTTATGCATCCTTTTACAGTTCAACTAGAAAGGCCCCGAACTTTCCGCTTTCTTCGTTCCTTTATCCCCAGAGTGTCCAGACTTTGGAACCTGCTACCCACAGAAGTTTTTCCTTCTCCTCCCAGTCTCGAAATATTTAAGTCCCGTCTAAACAAACTTCCTCTCACCACTCTTAGGACACCCACGGTACGTTAGTTCTTAGGCATCAGCCTTCGTGGACTGTCCAAAGATAAAAAAAAAGACAAAACGGAACTGGGCTTGGAAAACCAAAAAAAGTGACTTTTTGAATCATGAAAAACATTTTTTGTTGTAGTAACTAGGGTTGCTGGCTTTTTGAATCAACGAAATACATTTTTTATTTAGGTGTTTTTCTCAATTAACAATGAACATATTACAAATCCGCAATATTTGTCTCTTCTTTTTCTTTATATATTCTTATTTTTTCACTCAAAAACCAAACACGAAAAAACAAATATTCTATATGAAACAAAAGCATTGGGCACGCAAAATATTCGTTTTGAAACCACTTTTCCCTTTGATATTTCCCCGAAGTCGTTTCAATATCAATATCATTTTATAAATGGAGATTTCTATCTGTTATATTTTATTAAAGGGGAAGATTTTTATACTTTATTGAAGTATATGTGAGTCAGATTACATATCCATAAAATAAATATAATTTTTTTTCTAATACCTACGTAAAAACGAATGTATATCTTCAAAAAATTTATATACAGGGTGATTTAGAGCTATTTAATATGCTACTAGAAGCATACTTAAACTTAAAAAATAAGAATAAAAAAGCAAAATCAAAATAAAAATATACTTTTGGCGCGCCTCTGAAAACTGAGCTACAGTAATTTAATAAATAAAACGGTACAAAAAACTGTTGTTTTGAATCAAAGCATCGGCATAGGAATGAAACTTTTTTAAATACAATTGCACCAAATTTTATTTAAATCGAAACACCAGATTAAAAAAAATATTTCCTTTACATTCTGTATCTTAAAAATGTGGCCGTTTTGGAGCTATGTTTATATGTTCGTCCTATTTTTGTCCAAGGATCTCCCATTAAGCATTGTCCCAAGTTTTTTGAATCACTCTGTTGCAGAAACACATCTAGCAACATGAATGCGATTTGTTCATAGCCAAAAGTACGTTAACATTTTCTCCTAAATCTTAATAAATAATAAAATCAATTTTTTAATCAGTAAATTTCCCTTCTAATCGTGACAACACCGCCTTAATAAATTTAAATCATTCTTAAAAATTCCTCTTTACCCATCTAAAAATAGCGAAACAAAGGAAACCGCACATCGGTATGCAACGCCAACGCATCGACATGCTTTCGAACATGTGATGACGTATCGCGTGGGCGCATCCAATGAGAGCTCGGGCTCTTGGGTGGACGCTGTCGACGCGCGAAAGGGACGGGAAGTCGCAGAGAGAGGTAGGAGCGTCGAGAGAGCTCGTACCGCGCGGGGTAAGATTTTAAAAGTAGTACAGCTATCTGTGCGGTTGAGATAGGACCCGTAGTTGGAAAGTTTATTTCTATTTCTTACGAGTAGTACAGTCATCTGAGCGGTTAAAATAGGACTCGTGGCTGAAATGTGTTTCTCTATTCTTTAAGACAACGTAACGTTCTCTAGCATTCAGGGCAATCGCCGAAATGTTCTGTTGAGTAGTTTACAGAAAAATAGTAATTGTTTTTTATAGTTTGTACGAAAGTGTACATTTCTCTTAGCTAGGAGAACTACCCTAAATGTTTCTCGCTGTTAATTTTTTATTGACACATTCGACGCAATGTTTAAAGGCATGGTGTAATTTAAGTGATTTTAAAGAACTGAAGCAGGACAGGCTTTAGCTGGTAGTGCTGAGTAAAAAAACCTGATAGTGAATGGTATTTTAGGAGATTAGCTGAATAAAGAAGGTAATATCTAAACTTGTTGATAAGATAGTTGGTCAATAATTTGTACCGAGTGTCACAGAAGTGGCAATTGATACCGGGTGTTCCAAAAACTGTAAATAATATCTAAATTTGACTCCAAACTTTCCAACTGCCACAGTGATAAAAAAAAAATTCTAATTGTGTCTTAACACAAATAGATTAACGCCTTATAGACTTCGGAAGGCGTTTCGGGTTTCTAAACAAATCTAAATAAATTTTATTGCTAAATTTAAGCAAATTTTTCCCCGATTTTTAAGGAAAATTTTGTAACTTTTTTTTCATATTTTTTATAAAATTAAGTCCATTATGATAATTTTGTAAACATCTGACATTGTCAGTAGCTTATAAGTTATATTAAAAAATTTCGAATTATTGACAAATTAATTAAGGTTGTCAGTGTTACAAAAGGGTAATTTCGAATCTTTTTTTTTTCTTTTATATTTTTAAAGTAAACTAAATTTAAAAAAAATGTCAAGGGTTTTTTTACTTTTTTGGAAACTGTATAGTTTTAAACATTGAATTGAGTTGCTGATACGCCTTATTTGCGTATTACACGATATTTTGTTGTGTGGTAATGTATATATTTTATTGTAAATAAAAATATGTGTATAGTTATTCTATTTATATTTAGTCGATAGCAGAGTTTGTCGGCAACTACTTATGGTGCAGAGGCGTACGGATTAACGTTTCTTCATCATACTCTTTATACTATAAATATTTTCTTTATAAAATTAATAAGTTAACAGACATATTTTTTATCAGGTTAACAGTATTTTTAAAAATTTAAAAAACAAAAAATTGGGGCTCTCCTCGGTAGGTTTTTAAGTCTACCAAGGCAGTGCAAATCCCTTTGTCTCTATCAGAAGTGAAAAGCTGATAAATCAAGTCATATCGAATTAAGTTAACTACTAGGGGCAGCCTTGCTGTGTGGAAGTGCAAACAATAATTTAAAAGAGAAAGAAGAATCTCAATATAACTTTTCTTCAAAACGTGTTGACTGGTCGGTGGAAGGATTATATACCTAGCTCTGCATGCTGATTTGTTGCGTTGGAGCGAGAGAGAAAGTTTATACTGGAACTCTTTTTCTCTCTTGCACTTTTGTTCGCACTGCCCAGCGGCAAGCCTACCTCTAGAAGGTACATATCTCTTACGCATTCTTTTAATACCCTATTCTTTTAATACCCTGTTTTGACAGAAATAATAAAATACGCCATATTATAATTGTATTATTGTTGCAAATTTTTAAAATTAAAGCCAAATAAAAAAAACTCTTTATCTCCTGCACTGTGTATCCACACGGCTTTTAAGTCCCAAAAGGCTGTGTTTATCAATTAAATTAGCTTGTTCAGAAAGTTGCAAACTTTCGTTATAGCAATTTGGATCGTATTCCTATGCCTGGCAATTCCCGCATAGAACTACGCCATAGCTCGTTTAGTCTACTACCAGAAGTTATTTTAAGTTAAAGGCGGTTAATGGTATTACTTTAAGACTTAAAAATGAGCAGCTTAAACAAAATGGTACAATTCTTTATAATATAGTTTTAAGTGGATTTAGACAAATTCTTAAACAAAAAGCGTTTTTTTTCGATTATTTGTTTTTGATATAGGGTGTTTCCTTATTGAATGTCAATATTTAAGGTTTATGTTAAGAAAAAAACTTCATCTGAACGTATATCCCAAACGTCTTATGTTTTGAGATACAGGGTGGTAAAATTTTCAATAAAAAATCATTTATTATTTATACCTTTAAAACCACTTCGGATAATTTAATGAAATTTGGCATACATGTACCATGTATCAAAAGGCATTTTTTAGTGTACCACATTTATTTTATTTTCACCAGTGGCGGTCGTACGAAATTTGACCTACCTATTTTGGCAGACATTGACGGTATGCCACTGATTTCTGAATTATTTTTAAAGTTCTGTTGCACAATTTTTGCTTAAAAAAAAAATAAAAACCGTATCTATGCATGATCATAACAATATTGGTAAACAATATCATTATCCAGAGAAATATCGACATTTAGTTTTTCTAGGTGAAAGCCGCGCGTCGGACTTTAATATTTTTATTTCTATTTTTGTTCCTAATATTTTTTAGTTCGACGCACGGTTTTTAACTAAAAAATAAAATCTAGATATGTCTCTGCATGGTGATACTCTTTACCAAGATTGTTATGATTATGCAGAGAAACGGTTTTTATTTTTTAAGCGACAACCGTGCATCGGTTAAAAAAAATCAAGTGATCAACTTTGCTTAGAAATGATTGGGGATTTTAAAAATATTTTTTATTTTAAGAGAAATCAGTGACGTGGCACCAATGTTTGCCAAAATAGGCAGGTCAAATGCCGTACGAACGCACTGGTGAAAATAAAAAAAATGTGGAATACCAAAAAAATGCCTCTTGATACATATTACACGTATGTCAAATTTCTAAAGTGGTATTGGAGATTTTACTAATAAATGATTTATTTTTAAAAATTTTACCACCCTGTATCTCAAAAGTTAAGACGTTTACGATATACGTTTATATAAAGTTTCCTTCTTAAAATGAACCCAAAAATCGATCGCTCCTTTAAATATTGACATTCATTTAGAAAACACCCTGTATAGAAGATCCGCTAAAAAGATACATAATTTTTAAAAAATACAGGATTTTTTAAAACTTAAAAAAATCATATATAAAAAAAGTTTAAAAAAACATTTAAAAAAAGGGAGTCATAGAATAGTAAATTATGAAGCAAATATGTTATTGAGTATACATGGTAATTATAACTTTTTTACTAATTTAAAATGGAGAAGAGCAAAATTTTTTTGCAAATTAAAGCAGTAGTATAGCAATTTATGTTCCAAGAAGAAAATACAATGAATAAAAAAATACTTTTATACATAAAATACCTAGACACCCTTAGCTGTTATAGTAGTTGTCCAGCTTGTATGTAAATACGTTATGCAGGGAAACGGTAAAGCTCCTTAAAAAAAGCTCTCAAATTTAAGTCACATGAGTTTTAGTCGCACTATTTCTAATAACTGTAGCTTGATATAAAGAAGAGACATTCTAAAGAATTTTAATACAAACAAAACTAAATAAAACTTGAAAATATTAACAAACATAAAAATAAATAAAAAAAGACCCAATAAAAAACGAAAGTAAACAAGTTGCTGCTAAAAAAATACCATCATTATTTACTAAGCAACTTCACTACTTAAATACCAGTTAATTGTTAAAAGAGTATTGGCAGTGTGATGCAGAAGTCGTAAAACCTTTTGATTTCAATTAACTGTTACAGTTGCCCAACAAACATTGTATAAAAGTTTTATTCACGCTAAAAATATAGGCTACAAGACATTTGGTCAAGTTATCTTATTTTTTAAAGGAATATATGCAAATAAAACTCGGAAATTCGTTGACAAAAATCAATAAAAATAAGAAATTTTAATACCGTAATATAAACATGACATGCTAACAAAAATTTTTACGACATATACTGACGCAACAGCAAATAATAAAAATTTGAAGACAGCTAAAGTAATTTTTAAAATGAAATAAATTCTAGCTAAGGTCCTGATCCTTTGGGAAAACATATAGGAACATTTTTGTAATCTTGTAAATTTTTTATCTTTATTTTCAAAGTTTTATTTGTGTTATCAACGTTAAATGATTTTCGCGATAAATATTTTTTCTTACCGTAAAAAGAGGCAAATAGCTTAAATTTACGTGTGAGTAACGAGTGCAATCGTAACTTACCAGTGGGTTTTAGCTATGGTCCGTGTGAGGTACTTTATTAGTCTAAAATAGTAAAATAAATGTTAAATTTATATAAAAGTATTTAATAAACAAATTAAAGTAGACCTTTGGAAGAAACTTATCTTTCTTTAACAAAAATGTCTTATCTCAGGATGCAAATTATGAACTAATTTTAATCTATATGGCTTCAATTTTGTTTTTGTAGACTTTCTTTGACCTTGGTTTTTGACACTTTTAGCTTATCTTTAATATTGCTGCAGGGGTATTTTCTATGCTTGCCAAAATATTAATTTTCTTAACTTCTTGTTGAGGTTTTTCATAATGTTTTAGGCAAGGTTTTATAGAGAATCCAAATGTTGTAAGCTTTGTTTTAATTTTAGGAAATATAGCTTGATGTCCTTCAGGATACCTAATAAAATAATATAGTATA
Source organism: Listronotus oregonensis (assembly GCA_019359885.1). Taxonomy (NCBI): domain Eukaryota; kingdom Metazoa; phylum Arthropoda; class Insecta; order Coleoptera; family Curculionidae; genus Listronotus; species Listronotus oregonensis. The sequence goes on from JAHBCN010001174.1 coordinate 79,205, forward strand.
ATAAACAATTAGGCAAATAGTTTTCTTTTTAAACCTTTCTAGCTACAAGTCAGACGCTTGATCACTATTTTCGTCGCATCATATAAAGCATTTCAGCATATCATCGCTATTTGTGAAATTGGCATTTATTGCCGTACTTTTATATAAAATTAATTAATGACTTATAAGACTATGAAACACCATAATAAAAAACGTAGTACCTTCAAATTATGTTAAAACTCAGCTGTTGCTGTTAACTTTTAAAAAATTATGGACGACTAACCGCCGTCTTTAATCTTTTGTTTATAATATAAACTTGTTATATCACGGCCAACTAACTATTCAAAATTTAATTTAAAAACATTCATTTAGGGTCTAATAATAAAATAAAAAATAACTAATAAATTTAAATTTAAATATTTGATTTGATTTTTGAGAAGTGCTTCATTTCATTATTTAAGATGGCCATAATTTCGAAAAGACATTTTTCGATATTTTGACATAAGTAATTTTTGTCTTATTTTTGGCCATAGAGTCTACCCCCAAATGGAAAGGATTTTTTTTTGGACGCCCTGTATCTTTTTAAAAAGCTGTCATCCGACATAATTCGATGAACAAACACTAATATTTACTTTTGTTGTAAGTTATAAGAAAACAAAAATACAAAACCGGGCATTCTGTACCTAATATTAAATTGGTATAAATTCATAAACTTCAAATATGTTTTTTACAGCTGCAGGTCATAGTTGATCCTATAGAGCACAATATGGGCCATTTTGGAAATCACTATAGACCTTCATTATGAACAAAATTAAATGTAATATGGCAACAATTTGTACGTAATACGAATTTGAGAAAAACATCTTGTTTAGTTTAATATCTCAAAAACACAGTCATGTTCGTTGTCGCGAAAAAAGTCTGCGAACGCTCATCCGTTACATATGAGCAGTCAAGTTCTGCAGAACAAAAAGTCGTTTAATCTTGTCTGCGTTACTTTTAAGAATTACCTTTACTGGCACAAACACATTACATTTATAGCCTCGGCAGCTTCAAGAAAGCTTGGATTTCTCTTTCGAGCTAGAAAGTATTTCTCTTCTTCCAATCTGTATACTCTGTATGTATCCCAAATCAGACTCACTTTAGAATATTGTTCTTCATGTCTGGGAAATGGCGTCCTCTATAAAACTTAGAATTCTGGACTCCATTCAAACAAGAGCCGTTCGTCTTATTAATGATCACACGCTTACAAAAAGGATGCCTACTCTTGCCCACCATCGAGCTGTAGGGGATCTGTCGCTCTTCTATAGGTATTTTTACGGCTTCTGCTCAGAGGAGTTGGCCAGTATAATTCGCCCTCTGGCAGCTCTCAACAAAGCAACACGTTATGCAGCTTTTATGCATCCTTTTACAGTTCAACTAGAGAGGCCCCGAACTTTCCGCTTTCTTCGTGTATTCATCCCCAGAGTTGTCCAGACTTTCGAATTTACTACCCGCAGAAGTTTTTCTTTCTTCTTCCAGTCTCCAAATATTTAAGTCTCGTGTGAACAAATTCCCTCTCACCACTTTTAAGACACCCACGGTACGTTATTACTTAGCATCAGCCTTCGTGGATTACCCAAAGATAAAAAAAATCTTTTAAAAACAAAAAAGGGTGCAAAAAAAGAAGAACGTATTTTATTTTAAATTATAAGTTTTTTAGCATCATTTTTTAAAAATCAATCCTGACATTTCCCTTGAAATAAAACCCGATATCACAAGGAAAATTAAATTTTCCAGAAAACAAAAAGGCTACCTGGCTATCGTATATCAGATCGCATTCAGGTGCTTAAGCTCGGTGGCATCGAAAGTGGTTGTTTTCAGCATAGGGGTCCTCGAAGCGTCGCACGGCGCCGTATGGGGCGCCAGTCGGACGCCAAGCGCCGCGACGCTTCAGTGAAAAGGGCATTTTGGATTGCTTTTGCTTGCTATAACTATGGGTGACAATAGATGATGGTGTGTTCTGTACTCTAAAACGAATGAAAATTTATGCCAGTCATAGACTTTTTTGTTTTGGTTTTTATGTGTTTTCACGTTTACATATTAATTGCAAAGTATTAACATTCTAATATTAATTTAATTAGATCCAAAAAAGCAAGTAAATTTTCACTTTGATTTGTCATTACTTAAACATGTCTAAAAAAATATTTTAGCCTTATGTATTTTATTTTCCGATATTATAAGTCGAAATTCGCTTAGGAAAACTGGCTTGCATTCTCTTTGCATGTGGGTTTCGTAAGATGTCCACATTACAGAATATAAAAAAATGATAATAATATAATCTCTCTATTTTTGATGAAAGAAAAAACCTAAAAAAAATGTATTGCATTCTTTTAAAAAGTCAGTAACCATGCTTAATTACTAGGTATTTTTTTAATCAGAAGCAATGAGATTTTAAAAGTTAAAAAAATATCTTTTACTTTTTTTTTTTAATAATACAATTTTTTTTCTACAGTAAAATTATTTAAAACAAATTATGACACCAATAATTATAACCACTATCTCTCTTCATTATTAGCTGTTTAAAAATGTGGGGGTTTTTAAGCGCACTATACAAGTAGTTATTTATATCCTTGAAATAACTTTTTCACAATAATCCGTTTTTGTTAAGTCATATTAAAAAAAAACTAAATACACTTCAAAAAATTTGTGGTGAAGCATTATACCATAAATAATTAAATTCATTAATTTTTTATTGCCTCTTTTAAGTAATTTAACTATTTTTTAAGATAAATATATATTTATATATATATATATATATATATATATATATATATATATATATATATATATATATATATATATATATATATATATATATATATATATATATATATATATATATATATATACAACCGCGACACTCGATAACCTCAAACTAGATTAATTTATTTTTTTAATAATAAACAAAAAGTTGTATGTGTCAGCTATCTAAAAAAAAAGTGACAATAAGGAAGCAAAACACATTTAATATTTATTTAATTTATTTATTGTTACGAGGAAAATATCATGTTACACAATTTAGTCGCATATTCTAGTTCGACATTAGGTTAACCTCATAAATTTAAAATAGAATAAAAAACAGCGTTGCTCACTTAAACATATATTTTTAATATTTTGTGTGACCACCCTTTTCACTTATGACTTTAGAAATTCTTTGCGGCATTGATTCATAAAACTTCTTAATCAAATTTAATGGAATTGTGTCCCAATTTTTTTAATAGCTTTTCTAATTTGTTTTTATTTTGGTATTGCGTTCAATTAGCGTATACTGCTTTACTAAGGCAACCCCAAATATTTTCTATTATGTACAAATCTGGAGATAATGCTGACCACTCAAGAACTTGAACATTTTGTTTCTGAAACCACAGCTTCACAATCTTGGCTGTATGAATACCTGCATTATCTTGTTGAAAAAACATTTTTTCCTTTCATAGCCTTGTACATTTTCGGCAATTGATTTTCTAAAAGTTCTACGTACTTCTTTGCCTTTTGCGTACTTTTTAAAAAAGATCAATAGGCCCTTTACTACTTATTGCAGCCCATATCATAACACTGCCGAAGGTAGATGGTCTACGCGATAAAACAATTTCATCCTTTTGAAGATCACGAAAATAATTGCTAAAACCATTGGGACCGTCTAGATTGAATTTTTTTCAATCGGAAAAAATTACACTTTTTCACTCATTTGCCCATGCCAAATAGGATCGTCCAAATGCCAGTCGAGCATAACGATGTTTAGCTGTAAGGACGGGTTTTCTTTTAAGTTTCTGACCCCGAATATGATTTGAAGATTTTATAGCTCGTTGAATAGTCCGAATACTGGCCCTAACTCCGGTTCTTGCTTTAATTTGACTGGCCCTAACTCCGGTTCTTGCTTTAATTTGACTGGCTGTACCCAAAAAAATTGAAGCTTCTCTAATAATTGCACGACGATCCCTTTCAGTTGTGACCTTTGCTGTACGACTTTTTTGATTTTTTCCATAATTTTTAGGATCCTTTAAATAATTATTTATTACTTTGTCCGATTTTTTTGGCAATTTTACGATCCTAGAAAAAGTTCAATCTAGACGGTCCTGATGGTTTTAGCTATTATTTTCAAAAAGATGAAATTGTTTTATCGCGTAGACCATCTACCTTCGGTAGTGTTATTATATGGGGTGCAATTAGTAGTAAAGGGCCTATTATCTTTTTTAAAAAGTACGCAAAATGCAAAGAAGTACGTAGAACTTTTAGAAAATCAATTGCCGAAAATGCACAAGGCTATGAAAGGAAAAAATGTTTTTTTCAACAAGATAATGCAGGTATTCATAGAGCCAAGATTGTGAAGCTGTGGTTTCAGAAACAAAATATTCAAGTTCTTGAATGGTCAGCATTATCTCCAGATTTAACCATAATATAAAATTATTGGGGTTGTTTTTGTAAAGCAGTATACGCTAATGGAACGCAATATCAAAATAAAACTAAATGTAAGAAAGCTATTAAAAAAAATTGGCACAAAATTCCATTAAATTTGGTTAAAAAGATATATGAATCAATGCCGCAAATTTTTAATGTCATAAGTGAAAAGGGTGGTCACACAAAATATTAAATATATATGTTTAAGTGAGCTACGCTGTTTTTTATTCTAATTTTAATACATGAGGTTAACCTAATGTCGAACTAGAATATGCGACTAAATTGTGTAACATGATGTTTTCCTAGTAACAATAAATAAATTAAATAAATAATAAGTGTGTTTTGCTTCTTTATTGATTTTTTTTCAGATAGCTGACATACAACTTTTTGTTTATTATTCAAAAAATAGATTAATCTTGTTTGAGGTTATCCAAGTGTCGCGGTCTTTTATATATATATATATATATATATATATATATATATATATATATATATATATATATATATATATATATATATATATATATATATATATATATATATATATATATATATATATATATATATATATATATATATATATATATATTTAAAATTTATTTATATTGGTTTAAAAAATATTAGGTTTAAAATTAACAAAGCCACCTTTTTCTTTTAAAACGCCACTGGGCAAATAAGGGTTGTGTTAGTTTCGCCTAAAAGCGTTTAGGAAGAGAAGAAAGGCCTTTAAATGAGCGAAAGTTGAGTAATTAACTTCCATGGACCGGAAAGTTTTATCTTTTAGAAGTTGGGAAGGTTTTGACGCCCAGAGTTGCATAGTAAGAATTTCTTTATAGGGGGTAAGTTTTTTGATTTACGAAGTTGTTAACGATAGAGTAAATGGTCCGTGTAATTACTGATAATATAATATAATTTAAGAACTAAGTAACAGATTCCAAAATTTTGTAATAACATGCAAATATTTAAAGTGTACCAATTTTAATATAAGAAAGGCCAAAATTTTTTAAAGTACTAAATGTTAAAGAATTTTTAAACAGTTTCTTAGTATTTTAAAATTAATGCTGGTTTTAGGGAAACTTTTTTAAAAATTTATAAAAAGATAATTTTATGTTTATTTTTATTTTTAATTATAAAAAAGTTTTAAAATACTTTTAAATAATCCAGAATTTGTATAGTATAAAATAAAAACAATACCACCTTTTCTGCTGGCAAAATAAATATTCATTAATCATAGTTTGGTTTTTTAAATAAAGGTATATCACATGAAAATTTAAAAATTCAATATATGAAAGTTTATAACATCTTTATGTCAATAACAAAAAGATTTAATTTCTCTAATGATCTGCAAAAGTAATAGCTTATAAGTATTAATGTAAATCTTATTTATATTTACCACAGATCTTCTCTAAGCATTCTGCGAATCATATGTCGTGCAATTGTGTTTATTTTTAATTTAAACTCGGTGAGTATCTATTATTTTTACTAAAATTTCGCCTATGTATTTTCTCCAAAGAGATATATACAACACTGTGCACTCGTCATATTTTCTCTTGTGCGCAGATTATTCGTGCATGACCATCTATTCAGCATCCGATTGTTTGTAGGTGATCTTAATAGTTTCGCCAGCTATTGCTTAATATATTAGAAATCAATGGTTTAAAATCCAAGGCAGTTAGAGGAGTAGATTTTTTAAACGAGGCCTAAATAACAGTAGGGTAAAACCAGATTTCATTGGAATTTGGAGACTTACCGAAACTCATTTTTTATATTCAGAATTATCCTATGAAACCAGACTCGTTGAGCGGTGTAAAGGATCTGGGTATCGAACATTAAGATGTATTTATATTTATTTTTTTTAAACTTTAAAATAATCTGATGGATTGTGGGCTAATGTTGAACTCGTATTATTTTGGGTTTATGTTTGAAGAACAATGCCACAATAACTTTTCTTTGAGCATCCTTATCGAACAAATTTCAACGTAACTTGCTTCTTTAATGGAATCCTGTAAAGTTATAACTAATTTTACTTTAATGTACACTTTTTATTGAATAAAAATAGTTATTACATAAGATTAGGCTTAGTTTTCCTCTTTTTTATTCCAATTGATAATCTCGCCACTGTTTGTTTTATCACTTGGAATATATTATTTAGTAACGTAATATTCGCAAATAAATACACAAATGAATAAATTAACTAACTAATTCAAAAAGCAACAAATTACTATGTTTTGATACATTACTACGCCCTGGAGCCACAATGATTTAATATAGGAATAAATAATTAAGTACCACACCATAGAATAACAACTTTTATATAAATTTTGATTTTTTAAAACGTAGCTGACAATTTGAGTTCTGGCTAATAAATCTCAACTACTTAATGTTAGAGTTTTGTTGCCGCAGTTTGCATGATAAATATTTATCTCATTACCTAAGTCATTTTAAGTACCTTAGAAGTGTTGCTTTAACTCTAACCCATTTTCCTTGTGTGTGCGTTTAAACAGCTTAAGGATCACTTAACTATAGAATGTTTACAGTAATTAATGCTCTAGGCATAACACAATGAGTTTAATTAAACCCAAAAATGACATTCGTTTATATCCCAACTTGGTTATAAAACAGATAAGGATTATATATATACTAAGTGACATAGAAAAAGCAACTCCCAAAATTATTTATTGAATTTTAATAAAAACTTGTAAACATATTTGCTATCATGAAAGTATACGCTAATAAACTTCTGAAGAGCCGTACTTTTTTTGTCAAATCTGGATCTGAACGATATGAACATTTTGACGCATTTATTAGTGATTTTTTTGTAATGGATTTATTTGGTTCCATTTGTTTCATTGCATTATCATGTCTAGAGGTCGCGGACGTGCTAATTTCATTCAACTTTACGAGTTGAAGAGGGGTCGGATAATCGGGTTATATGAAGCAGGATTTTTTTTTTAGAGAAATCGTTAATCGGGTGAATCGAAACGAAGCTACTGTAACGAGATGTTGTCACCCGTGGTTCCAAGGAAACGACGAGTTAGAGGTACTGGACGCCAAAGACAGACCACAGAGTGACAGTATCGTTATTTAAGCAACTAGCACTTAGAGATTGATTTTCAACAACAAGGGTAGTTGCAAACCACTAGTTTGATGCTGTCGAAAGGTTATTAACAATGAGAACACTTTATCGCTGAATAAGGTCTTTTGGACTGTTTTCATATCGTCCCCATTTTGTACTATCTCTGGCCCCACAGCATCGGCGGCAACAATTGGTATGGAGGTGGGAGAGACTTGAATGGGATATGGAATGGAACTCAGTCCTGTTCAGCGATGGGTCCAGATTTTGTTTGGGCACACATGATGGCCGTAAGAGTAAGGAGGAGACGTGGTGAAAGATGGAACGTCCAATTTTCCATTGAACGGCATATTCAACGCACTGTGGGTGTTATGGTTTTGGGTGCTTACGGCAGCAGGTCACGATTGGTGTTCCTACGAGGTAGCGTCACTGCCCAGCGCTATATCAATGAAGTTTTACAACCACATCCGCTTTCCCTTTTGGAAAAATTGCAAGATCCACTTTTTCAGCAGGACAATGCACGACCCCATGTCGCACGTGTTAGTTTAGACTTTTTAAAAGCGTCCGGTTTAAATCTGCTACAGTGGCCTCCTCGCACCCCTGAACTTTCCCCCATCGAACATGTGTGGGATATGATGGGAAGAAAGTTGCAAAATTCAACGCCCTCCACAAACATTGGAGGCTCTACGAAACCAAATTCGGATGGCCTCGGATACAATACACCAAGAAGACATTAATCTCCTAATCCAATCAATGCCGCGACAACTTGCCAAATTTGTAGCGAAAAGAGGATCTTCGACACATTATTAACATTAAGGTGGGTTATCTTAGCTATTTTGAGATATTTCAAGTTTAAATGTTAATCACTTTCTATTTATCAGTAGACCTAAAAATTGTAAAAGTATGCTTAAAGTTACAGCACTCCTGCTCGATGTTGCATTTTCTATGTCACTTAGTACAACTTTAGACATTTTATTAACTTCTAATAGATTCACGTATACATCCATTATAATTTTACGATTTTTCACGACTACTTAAACTAGTTTTTCTTTAGGAAATTATGATATTAAGTAAAACTTTAAAAAAATAAAACAAAGAAATTTAAGAAAAATACATATGTTTGGATCAATAAAATCATTCAGTTGTCATATCGTTAAGATCTCTACGCTTTGAGCTCCGATTCTGTAGACATATCTTATTAATAGCTTCCCAGTTAGATACGTTAAGATATGCATGTCTGTTGGAAATAAATCAAATATGTGATTTATATTTGTCTCGTATCAGCATTGTTATCGAGTTAAAATGACAACGCCTGCGATATTTCAATCTAACAGTCAAGTTGGGCCTTGCTTGCATATAAATAAAAGTCTCAGTTTAGAAGTCAATTTGTGAATGCAGTCTATCTAATTTAAATTTCACCTTGTTGGTTTTTTAAGCTGGTGTACATGAAAATTTAAAATTTTAATAAATAAAAATAATAATAATTTATATTATTAGTGAGATCAGGTTTCTATTACGTACGTTTTTTTTGCTTTCAGCTCTGTGACGAATTGATATCCTTTACCATATAATTTGTTATATCTCGAATAATTCTAATACCATGCTCATTCTGAGAACAGTACATTTAAATAAAATTAAACACCAATAAAAAATTTTCATCTTTATTGTTAACCACCTAAACTTTGCTTTCTTATTGTCGGCTCTATTTTTGATCAACATATGTCTGTCACATATGTCACTCTTCTAGCTACACCAAATTAAATCTGAGGTAGTTTTAGGTTTAATAACTTGCACCAACTCTCTTTCCTCTAACGATTAATCTTTGTAGATATGTTCTTGTGATTCAACAACTATGGAGTGACAGCTCCCATGGCCCGTTGAGGCTACGAAAATCTGCAGCTTACCAACGCTAAGGTTGATCACCGACAACATACATGATACTGTACGTCGTCACGGGTTGATACTACCAGTAGGAAGAGTTCAGAAGAACGAAACGATGTTACTCACTAGTGTCTACAACTAACTCATTTAGCTAACCACGTGGTTAACTCCACGACTGATGAGTCTAAACGAAGGCGAAACTAGACCATGTAATGTCGGACCACGTCCTGGCATGGCTATCAGTCCATGCTATTAACGACGAAAGTTGTTCGCACTTACTTTTTGGTCTACTCGCTCGCTCTATCGCCGAACAAACCATATCCCTTTCCTAACTTGGTGACAGGGTACCACTGGAGGAGGTCATCATGTGGTAAGGTAATACCGACCCTGCGCTACCTCATTCCGAGTGAGGCGTACCATGTCACAACAGGCTGGTTGCCGCTGGACATGGATCTGTTGGGGTAGAAGGATTAAGAGATTTCTCTCTCTTGGCCTAAGATCGCCTTGCGAATTATCGTCGGTTATTGCCCTACGATAACGCTAACCTCCGCTTCAGTTGGCTTTCGCTTAGCTGAATGAGTTGGTTGTCGTCACTGGTGAGTAACATCGTTTCGTTCTTCTGAACTCTTCAGACAGGTGGTATCAACCCGTGACGACGTACAGTTATCATGTTCTTTATTGTTATGGTAAATTTATGAATTAAAAGTCTTTGTTGGGCACTTGCCAAAAATCTCTTTACAATGGCACCGCTTTGGTTTTGGTTACAGGGTATAGAAACTGTGGGTGCTCACTTGCTTAGCCCTATTGACCATCTTTAAAACACAAAATACTATTAGATCTTAAATAACAAAAACAAAACCATGTAATATAAACGAAAATGCAAATAATGTTATTAACAAGATCCCTTGCAAATGTAATAAATTTTATATAGGTCAAACTTCCAGACCATTACCAAACGCATAAAAGAACATCCAACATATTATATAACCAACATGGAATTTCTAATCAAATAATGAATCTGTTAACACTGAAAATAAACTGGAATGCTAGTATTTTAACAAAAAAAATTAAAATACAAAAAATTGCATATATACTATTAAATAAAGATAATTGTATACCTTTGATAAATGCTAAGGGAACTTCAGAAATACCTAAAATTAATTCACCCAAAACCCCTTTTTATTATTGAAAATAATAAATATATCACTCACTCAGATTAAAATAATATTTATAATACCATGTCATTAATTATAATAAAACGATCTCGGAATTTCTTTAGTTTTAAAAATTTTAGAAATTTTAATTTTGTTTATTTTTTTTTCGTTTTTTTAAAAAATTTTTTTAAAAAAATTTAAAGTTAAAAAATTTTTTTTTATTTAAAATTTTTTTTTTTTGGGAATTTAAAAACTGGAAAATTTCCCCTTTGGGAAACCCAAGACCGAAGCGGTCCCATTGTAAAAAATTTTTTTGGCGAGTACATAAAAGGACTTTTAAACAATACGTAATTTAATTTTTGTTTGTCTGAAATTCCCCTTTTAAATTTTTTTTTCGATTTTAAAAACCAGATTTAAAAAGCTTTAAAGCTTAAATTTTTCTTTTAAAAAAATTTTCCTCTTTTAAATTTCTCTTTTCTAAAAATTTTAAACTTAAAATATTTTCTTCCAATATTTTTAATAAAATTTTAAAAAAATTTTCCTTTGGAATAAAAGGTATTTTTAATTTTTTAAATTAGAAAAAGTACAATTCATAAAACCAATTTTTTTAAAATTTTTGGGAATTTCCCCTATTTTTTTTGTTTTAAAATTTAATTAATTCAAGGTTTTAAAAATATTGCAATATCTTTAAAGTTTTACAGTAAACTATATTAGGTTTAACTACATAGTTATTTTTTTAAAAATATCGCAAACTCTTTTATTGATATTATTTGCACTTAAGGCTTACCTCTGCAAATATGGTTTTATGCTTTCATAAAAAAAATCTTAATATATCTCATTTTGTAATATTATCATAAAAATGTCAATACGGAGCCTTTAAGAAACTGCTAGGTACCAATACCTTACATAAATTTAAACTAATATTATATACTATTTTCTAAAATTTTTGCTTTTTAAATTTTTAATAATTGCATTTTAAAAAAACCGGGAACATCTAGTCCTTTTCTTTTTTTTTTAAAAAAATATACAGTGCTTGTCTTTAATGTCTCCTTTCCTTTCTTTATTTTTTAAACGGATTAATTCAAAATATTAGAACTTGAGGTAATGTAATTGATGTATGAATACTACATTTTAGAGTAAGATTGACAAATAAAAATTTTAAGATGGCTTCTGGGCGCCATCTTGGAAAAAAAGTTAAATAAAAAGAGTGGTCTGGTGGCGCATCATTTTAAAGCTCCTGACGAGTACTTTACAACCCTAGAATATAAAATTAATACCTTTACCTACTACAAAATGGTGTTACATTTAATTATTACCTAAATACATTTATATTTAACATGATAATTTAAATAAATACGTTGAGTTCACTTGAGAAGATGTTGGAAATGGTTGCCTTGAACTTCTTTACAGAAGAACAGTCGTTTTGAACATTTTCAAACACAGTCACATTGATATTTCTACAAATATTTGTTATTCTCTGTCCTATATCCAACATTGAAGCAGGCTCAGTTTCGTACACCTTTTGTTTCAAGTAGCCCTATAGCAAAAAGTTTAGAGGTGTCAAATCTGTCGAGCGAGCTGGCCATTCCACAGGTCCTCGACGGCCAAACACTGGGGAAATTTTTATCTAAATAGTTCCAAACTTGTCTGGAGTAGTGTGGTAAAACTCCATCTTGCTGGAATACAATATCCATATCAAATTCATTAGGATTCGCTTCGACGATTTCGGTTATTAGATGGTCAATAGTATTTTCCAATATATTCTCAACTGGACTCAACGTATTTATTTGAATTATCAAGTTAAATGTTAATGTATTTAGGTAATTTTTAAATGTACCACCATTTTGTAGTAGGCAAAGGAATTGACTTTATATTCTAGGTTTGTAAAGTACTTGTCAGGAGCTTTAAAATCCACAAGACCACTCTTTTCATTTAATTTTTTTTCCAAGATGGCGCCCAGCAGTCATCTTGAAATTTTTATCTGTCAATTTTACTCTAAAATATATTATTCATGCATCAATTACATTACCTCAAGTTTTAATATTTTGAATTGATTCGTTCAAAAAATAAAGAGGTGGGGACATTGAAGAAAAGCGTTGTAGACTAAATTAACCTTACTATATTATTATAAAGTAGTAAAGTAGTATAGTATTAAAGGAGTCTCTAAAATATAACATGAAAAAACCCACTTCCTTATTGTTTATTGAGAAGACATCACACTTAGTATAGGTTGAGTAATTTGCTCGACAGTGTACAAAAACATCATTATTTTTTTTTTTTGTTAATAATTATATCCAAACATTTTAAAATCATGTTTCCAGTTTAATTATAATTAATTTTTCTTTTTACATGTATTATTACCAGTCCAAATACACAAGCAACAAGATATAAAGGACACTTACTTTTATACAATACCACAAGACTTAGACAAAAACGCTTATTCAAACTTGTTTAAGGATCATAAATTCTCTTAAATTCGCCCTGATAAACAAAATGTCTTTACTTCAGTCAAGCTGACATTTCTAATTAATAGCATGATTGCTTTCTATTGTTTAGTTATGAAGTACTCTTGGCAATTAATCACATTCCCGAGGCATATTTGCATATATGTGTTTTGTTTAAAATTAGCTGTGGGGTACAATAAAACCAAGTCGTGTCTTGGCTTTGTATTTTATAAATGTATTTTTTGACTAATTAATTGTTATCCAAGCGCATGGTAGTGCACGAATTATTACGCAGTACGGATCTCTTTTACAGAAACATACAAAAACTCATTCTATCTCGAAACCTTACCTTTGGGTTTTTGAAATCCCTAAACCCGGCCCGAGAGAAAAGGGTTTCCTACTAGCCTGCCAAGATGGCGTGATAAACAAATGATACAAAAAGTTTTTTTTCCCCAAAAAAAACCCGAAACCCTTATGCACCTATTGTCAGCTTGTCCATTTCATTGCGGGGGTTACATTCACCGCATAACGATGCACTTGGGGTACTTTACTTTCACCTCGGTACTATCGATGGGTGGGGAAAAAATAAAAACTGTCGCGTTTTTTGGGGAATTATGTTTCCCCCCAACTCTGCAAAAAATTAGCGCCAAAAAACCTAATATCGTTCTCCTTGATAAAAGGAATAATTTTTTGTATGTGATTGAGTTCTCCGCTTCAGCGGAAAAAAAAAAAGAAGGGAAAAGAGCCAAATATCAAGATCTTTTTGGAAACTTGGGGGGCTTATCCGGAGTATAACGTGCAATTTTTTCCTGATTATGGTTTTTTTGGGGGCATGAAGAATAACGTTTGGGGGGCCCCCGAGGTGTATTCCCTGCATGTCAACATTTATCCGCCCCAACCGAAAAAAATCGAAACCCGTTGTCCTGAGGAAAAAAGGGCCCCGAATATCACTGACCGAGCAATTGGTTTTTGATACGAATGACCTTTCGCATGACAATAATGGTGGGGACTTAATTTTTTTTTTTAATGAAGGAATTTTTAAAATTTTGGTTCATTTTTTATATTCATAATTTCGCTCACTTTCCCGGTTTGGCTCCGTTCTATTCAGTCGATGGTTGATTTCAACCGAAAGCGGAACAAAATTTTTTAAAAAAAATGAGTAAAAAAAAAACTGTGGGGTTTTTGAAAAAAAAAATTAACAAATTTAGTTAAACAACTTTTAACATTGAAAAATTGAAAAGTGGTTTTTTTTTTTTTTTTAAAAAACATTTCTTTTTTTTCTCGTCTTTTTTGACACTGAAGTAAATGAAGGACGAAATTTTCCTCTTAGTTTATGCGGTCGGAGCCATGAAGTACATCGCGTCGTGTCGAATCAATCGTGTTAAAAATGTTTATAATACCTTTAATGTTTCAATTTATAATTGCTTCGAAAATTTTAATATCTAAAAATATTAGAACAATTGAACCGAAAAAAAGAAAGGGGGTTTTTAAAAAAATTATTGTATAAAAAAGGGGATGGTTTTTTAAAAAAAAAAATTGTTTTTTCCCCTTTTAAAAACATTTTATTATTTTGGTAAATATAGCTTCAGTAAATAGCATTCTATCATATGCTTTTTATAAATTAAAATTTTAAAAATTTCTTTTTATTATAAAAATATTAATTATTTTTTTTATTTTAAAAAAAAAAATTTAATTTTTAAATTTTAAAAAATTTTTTTAAATGTTTTTTAATTTTTAAAAAAAATTTTTTAAAAATTTTTTAAATTTTAGGGTTTAAACCCCTTTATGGGGGTTTTTTCGGGAAAAAAAAATTTTTTGGGGGGAAAAAATTACAAGGGGTTGGTCCAAAAAAGGTTCCCCCTGGTATTTTTTTAAAGGGGAAAAATTTTTTTTTTTTTTTTAAAAATTTTTTTATTTTTTAAAAAAAAAAATTCCCCCTTTAAAATTTTGGGCAAAACCCCTGGTTTGGGGAATTTGGGAAAAAAAAAATAAAAATATAAAAAAAAACGTTTTTTTTTTAATTTAAAAAAAATTTAAAAAAAACCAAAAAAAATTTGGGAAAAACCCAAAAAATTTTAAAAAAAAATTTTAAATTTTAATTTTTTAAAGGAAAAAATTTTTTTTTAATTTAAACCTTAAAAAAAAAAATTTTTTTTTTTAAATTTTTCCAAAATTTGGGAAAAAAAATTTTTTTTTTTTTTTTTTTTAAAGGGGAAAAAATATTTTTTTAAGGCCGTTAAAATTTGAAAATTTAAAAACCCCCCAAAAAAAAATTTTTTTTTTCCCCAAATTAAAACCCCTTTTTTCCCCCTTTTTCCAAATTTTAAAATTAAAGTTTTCCGTTTAAAAATAATTTTTTAAAAAAATTTTTTAAAAAACCCCCTTAAATAAAAATTTTAAAGGCTTAAAAAACCCCTTTTTTTTTTTAGTTTTTTAAAATTTTTTCCCCAAGGAAACTTTTTTTAAAAATTTTTTTAAATATTTAAAAATTTTTAAAAAAAAATTTATTTTTTTTTTGAAAATAAATTTTTTTTTTTTGAAAAATTAAAATTTTTTAAAAAAAAAAAATTTTTTTTAACCCTTTTTTAATTTAACCCAATTTTTTAAAATTTTAATTTTTTTTTTTAAAAAACTTTTTAAATTTTTTTAATAGGTTTTTTTTTTCCCAAAAAACCCCCTTTAAATTTTTTAAAAAAAAATTTTCTTTTGGGGAAATAAAACAAAAAAAGGGTTTTTTAAAAATTTTTTTTTTAAAAAAATTTTTAAATTTTAAAAAAAAGAAAAAAAAAAAAAGATTTTTTTTTTTTAATTTTAAAAAATAAAACCAAAAAAAAAAATTTTAAAAAAAAA
Source organism: Listronotus oregonensis (assembly GCA_019359885.1). NCBI lineage: Eukaryota > Metazoa > Arthropoda > Insecta > Coleoptera > Curculionidae > Listronotus > Listronotus oregonensis. Next base: position 95,020 of record JAHBCN010001174.1, read on the forward strand.
CCCCCCCCAAAAAAATTTATTTAAAAAAAATTTTTTGGGGGCTTTTTTTAAAGGGGTTTAAAAACCAAAAAAAATTTGGGGGGCCCCTTATTTTAAAATTTAAACCAAAAGAAAACCCTTTAAAGTTTTTTTTAATTTTGTTCTTTTGTTTAGGTTTTTAAAAAAATTTAAAGCATTTTTTTTTTTGTTATTTTAATTTTATTTTAAAATTTCCAAAATTTTTGGTTGCAAAAAATTTTTTAAAATTTTTAATTTTTTCAAAAAAACCCCCAAAAAAGATGTTGAAGAATTTTAAAAAAAAAGGGCCCCAAAAAAATTTTCCCAAATTTTACCAAAAAAAAAAAAAATAAAAAATAATACATTTTTAAAATTTAAAAAAAAATCCCCCTTTTTTTTTTTTAAAACCCCAAAAAAAACCCAAAAGGGGAAAAAAAAAAAATTTTTTTAAAAATTCCATTTTTTAAAAAGGTTTTAAATTTAAAAGGGGAAAATTTTCCTTTTTTTGGGTTTAAAGGAAAATTTTATATATATATATATATATATATATATTTTATATATATATATATATATATATATATATATATATATATATATATATATATATATATATATATATAAAATTTTAAAAAAACTTATTTAAAAAAAAATTTAGGTTTTAAAATTAAAACTATTAAAGAAAATTTTTAAAAAAATCAGAAAATTTTTAAAAAAATTTTTAAAAAAATTTAAAATTTTTTTTTTAAAATTTTAAATTTTGATTTTTAAAAAAATTATTAGGTGATTTTATTGAAATACCCCATTTTACCCAATATTCCTTCGTATAATTTACCTGTAGGCTCGTGAAAGCCAATAAACTATTTTTGGGTAGGATGTTTTTTTATCTCGATTTTCCCAAGGTAATAAAAGATAAAGAGGGTTTAAACTGATTAATCCCCCAAAACATGCATATCTTAACATGTTGCATAAAACACAATCAATTAGAAATTCAGTAAAAGAAAAAACCCAAAAAATCTTTTAAAGAACATTTTTTTATTTATTGTTTTATTAGACTCCCAAACCCTTTAAAAGGGTATATAAAAATTTTTTTATAATATTTTTTATAATTTTAAATTTATTATTTAATAAATAAAAAAATAAAAAAATTAAAAAATAATAAATTAAAAAGGGGAAAAAATTTGGGGTTTTGAAAAAAAAAAATTTTTTTATTAAAAAATTTCCCCCTTGTTTTTTTTAAAAATTTTATTTTGGCCCAAAAAAAATTTTTTAAAAAAAAATTTTTTTTAAAATGAAGTTTTTGTTTTAATTTTTTTTAAAAAAGTTTAAAAAAAAAAATATTTCAAAATTTTTGTCATTTTACTTTAAAAGATTTTAAAAAAAATCAAATTAGCTTTTTATTTTAAAAAAGGTTTTTTCAAATTCTTTTTTTAAAAGAAAAAAAAAAAAAAATTTTAAATTTCAAATTTTTTTCCAAAAATTTTCCCTTTTAAAAAAAAAAGGGTGACGCTTTAAATTTTGGGGAAAATTTTTTAAAAAATTTTATTACTTTTTAAAAAAGGGGGCAAAAAAACTAATTGACATGTCCCAGCATATTTCCAAAAAAAAACCGTGCTTAATTTACTGAATTTTTTTTAAGTTAGAGATTTCCCTGTATATATAAAATATATAGGGAAAAATTTTTTTAAAAAAACAAAAAAATAAAAAAAAAAAATTTGGCACACATGTGTAACTGGGTATATTTTTTAAAAAAAAATTTTTAAAAAAAATTTGTTTTTGGGTTTTTTTAAAAAATTCAAAAAACGTCATTTTTTTTAAATTTTGGGGGAAATTTTCTGTATAAAATTTTTTTTTAAAAAAAAAATTTTTTGGGTTTTTTTAAAAAAATTTTTTTAAAAAAAAAGGGGGAAATTTTTTTTTTAAAAATTTCACCCTTTTTAAAAAAAAAAATTTCCCCAAAAAAAAAAGGGGGGGCCCCTTTTCCAAAAATTTTTTCCTTTTAAAATTAAAAAATTTTTGGGAAAAAAAAAAATTTTTTTTTTTTTTTTTTATTTCCCCTTTAAAAAAACCCCTTTTTTAAAAAAAATTTTAAAAAAAATTTTTTAAATTTTTTAAATTTAAAAAAAATTTTTAAATTTAAATTTTTAAAAAAAAAAAAATTTTTATATTTTTTTTAAAAAAAAAATTTTTTTTCCTTTTCCAAATTTTTTTCTTTTTTTAAAAAAAAATTTTTAAAAATTTTTCCTTTTTTTAAAAACTGAAAAAAAAAGGGAAATTTTTAAAAAAAAAAAAAAAAGGCCAAAAAATTTTTTTAAAAAAAAATTTTTTTTTTTAAAAAAAATTTTTTAAAAATTTTTCCCCCCCAAAAAAAAAATTTTTTAAAAAAACCCCCCTTTTTTTGGTTTTTTTGGGTTTTTTAAAAATTTTTTTTTAAAAAATTTTTTTTTTTAACAATTTTTTAAAAAAAAAAACCCCCAAAATTTCCCTTTTTTAAATTTAAAAGGGGGGTTTTTTTTTTTTTTTTTTTAAAAAAAATTTTTTTCCGGGGTTTTTTTAAAAATTTTTTAAAAAAATTTTTTTTAAAAGGGGGGTTTAAATTAACCAAAAAAATTAAAAAATTTTAAAAAAATTTTTTTTTAAAATTTTAAAAAGAAAAAAAAAGGAAAAAAAAAAATTTTAAAAAAAATTTTTAAAAAAGGGTTTTTTTTTTTTTTAAAAAAAATTTTTTTTTTTAAAAAATTTTTTTTTTAATTTTTTTTTTAAAAAAAAAAAAAATTTTATAAGTTTGTAGAAAGAATAAATTTACACTGATAGTTTCGCCCTGACGCATGCGGTGTGTCTATTACGCGAAATTTTTCAGCATGTCTTCCCTCATCATAAGTTTGTTATCGTTCCACATAAAAGTATGAGATTTGGTATATTAATCCATATAAGTATTTTAATTACCTGTAAAAAAATTAGAAAAATTATGTCAAGTGCTTTTTGAGATTCAATTTAAAAAATCGGCCATTTTACTACTGACTGACTGATCGGCTTATTTACTCATAAAAATTATGGTGCCCTTCTCGAAGGACTAAAAACTTGAAATTTGGTATGTAAGTAGGTTTTAGGACACAAGTAAAGAAAACATTATAAAAACTGCACGGTTTTACTGGAAACGCCATGAAACAGCGGTGGTTATATCGTATATTTGGGGGAATATTAGAAGTTTGCAATCTGATTAAACCTGAATTTTTGATGTCTTAACTGTCTTAGAATTTTAAATGCCGGCAGGATTTTATTCCCTTTATTAAAGTCAGAAAAAAAAGAGATTCCCACCAAAAACACCTGTGTAAAATAAAGACCAAGTTCTTTTTAAAAAATATCGGCCTTTTAAAATACTAAAATTTTAAATTAGACAAAGTTCTCTCCACAATTTTATTCAAAATAAATTTCATACCCAACTAACCCCTCTTGTTTCTAGGATACCTTACGGCCGCTACTTTTGGATATAAACTTCTCTATTATTTTAGCGAAGTCTTTTTGGTGGTATAAACTGTAACTAATGGTTCTAAAAATTTTCTGTTTTATACTATACATGGCCATTCTTTTTTAAACTATATAGCGTTTGTCTGGATTTTCCGACTGACTATCACTGTGTGAACCAGTGTTACTTCCTTAAAAATACTCGATTCTGCCGGTTTTTAAAGTTATGTAAATAGGACGAATTTAACCAAAATGATATTAAAACTTGCCGGACTTTAAGTGATGACCAATGGAGAACCATTAAAACAATATTTAAAATAACAAATTGCATATCATACATCCATATATCCTGACAAACAACGTAAAAAGCTACGTTTCAAAGCCAAATTTATTTTAAGAATAGATGAAAGATTGACCATTGACGTTACTGTTTTATGTTTTGGACTTATAAAGACACCTGATTAATGACCCAAAGAACTTTGTTTGGCGATATTCATGCTTGTTGGCTATTAATCAAGGAGACGAGATAATTTGCGTATCATTAGGTCGAGTAAGGAAACCAACGCATACAATTGTTGAACTATAGATGCTTCTTTGTGGTAGATAAATTGTGTAAATAACTATTATATAAAATAGGACAACAGTTTTGTCTTTGATGGTACAATTCATTATTTTTATGTGCCATGCAGAAGATAGTCTCTTGTATTTTTATTAGTATTACCACAACAGATTAAATCAATTCTAAAAATGTTTCCTCGTGTGATATTGAGTAGGAAAACTTTATATCAAATTGTGTTTAAAATAGTTTTAACATTGATTTCTACTTATTGTAGTTACCTGGAAACAACATTTTAGGACTTATCACAGTATATTTTTTAATTTTACATAAGTTTTAGGTGGCTGTAGGTACAAAAGGGGGGTCCATTAATTACGTGAGGCATTTAAGGGGGAAGGTCGAGCCGAATCTCAGTTAATTACACGTGGGATAGAGGGGTAGGGCTCTCGGCAAATATCACCTACAATATTAAATTGTAATAAAATTTAGTAAAAATAAGTAAATTTCCCACTAAAATAGAAGTTATCCTACACAAGTTTATACAATAAGCTAAACTTATACAATAATATTTTCTCACTGTGATTCAAGACTACGTTCTTAGTAGTTTTAAATACGAATCTTAACTAGTCTTAAATAAAAATAATCAAGCAAATAATGTTTTTTTTTTAATAAATCCAACGCAATAAGGTACAGGTTAACGTATTTACAACCAAATAAACGCATTTTGAAAAACCTTACTGAAAGATTAGGGGGGAGGAAACGAGCCAAATCTCACGGAATTAATGGACGACCCCAAATTGCCTTTTTTTTAAATTTTTATAGGTATTTTATTTGTAGTTTATTTAAAAAACGTAGCAAATTTCATACGAATTTTGGTATTTACCATTTTTAGTTTTATCAAGTAAGAATCTTTTTAGGCTATTTATTTACATTTTTGTATGCAAAGATATATGCACGTATTAGTCCACAAATTAACAAATTTTTGTGACATTGATTTAATAACTAATTATTTACTGCCCCAACACCGTTGTTTAAAAATTCGTGTTGTTATGAGACACTATAATATTTTTTAAATTTAAACACTTAGAAGTCCATTTAAATAAGTCTACCCAATTTTGTCCGAACTAAGGGCGCAACCAAATTTTTTTCAATTGATAGTATTTAGCTTTAGGTTTGCTAACCCTTAACTTTTATTGTTACAGTGCAACACGTTCAGGTATGCATGTTTGGTAGCAATAACTCATTAGTCTGGCTTTTTCAATCTTTGGCAAGAAAGTTATTACTTGCAATTCAGAGGCTCTAATAGACACAATATTTCTTTGTATGCTCATTAATTATTGAGAACTTATAATTTAACTTAAAAAATCTTTAAAGATTGGTTATTTTACCTAAAAATTCAAATTAAAATTAAGTTTTTTTAATTTAAAACATTTTTTGTGTCAAATCATAATATTTAACTAGTTTAGGCAATAGTGAATATAACTACTTGACGCTGATATATAAGAATATGTCGCTTTTAATAGAATAATTTAAAACATCCCTTTCACGTTCTGTATTTCCAAAATTAACAAATTGGCAAAATAACTTGTAATTTATAGCTTTATATTTCTTAAGATGTGCATGTCTGTTGGCACTTAATTACTTTTACCTGACTTATCTCTTATTATTCATTACGATCATTAACGCATGCAATTTACTAGCTCTAATAAACACAAACGTGTTTTTGATTGCTCATAAATAACTTTAGTAGTTCAGCTGTATTCCCTTAGAACAATTGGGAAAGTATAATTTATTTTAAAAGGTCTTTAGAAGTCAAACGTTAAAAATATTTATTTAAACAAACCATTTGTTTAAAACCTAGGTAATTAATTAAACGGCTCTAGTTTACCACGACAAAAAAAATTGGTTCCTGAGTCTACAGATCGATTTGTTTCTGCTTGTATTGGTATTCTATCAAAGAAACATACTCTATTGTTCCTAAGTGATATCCATATCTATCTATCGAGGTATTATGAGCCTTATAGTCTTTCTTAAATATACCATTTTTTTTATTGTTTTAAGTTTCATTTTAAAACATCCTCTATGTTCTTTATATGAAAGTACTAGTAAGTTCTATTGTACACCTCTTGACTGCTGCTCAAAATACACCACCTTAACTTAATATACTTTTTTTCTTTATATAAATTCTCATCTAATTTTAAATGCTAAACTATTTTCCTTTTCAGAATCTTTAAAACAGGATGTGACAGCTTTTTTATATTTATTAACGAAATATTTATTTTGCATTACTATAAACCACAGTTATTATTTATAATATTTGCTCTAAGTTAAACCTACAAAAATAGATCCTCTAAGAAAATAGTTATTCCAATTTCTCTATGTATATTTCATTAATTCATTATGTTGGTATGTTTGTTATGCTTACTACATCCTTTAAAAATCTGTTGTGAATACTAACTGGGAGTGAAAATAGACTGTAAAGGCGTCAGAAATTAGGATAAACGCGTTAAATAAAGAACGATTGTATACATAACTACTACTACTACCTTATGCCTATAGAGATAAATAATAAATATATCTAGTGTTTTGTTATGGGTGGTGAGGTACTATAAATCAGAAAGTCATAGTGTTTGAACATTAAAAAACACTGTCGTGGTAAAAACATCTCAAAAAATAGCTGGTAATAATTTTTCCCACATTACCTGTAAAAGTACAAAAGTACGTAATTGGGAAAAACTATAAAACATTAATTTCGTTTTCATTAAATAAAATATGTCAAAATAAATATTAAAATGGACATTAAACTCTTGTTCGTGGTCATAAATGGTCCTAAGTAAGTATGAAAAATCCAAATTAGTTTGAAAAAGTAAATTTGGAAAATTCTTTGTAAACGCTGGGAAAAATTCAATTAGTCAACCCCTAAAACAAGCTGTTATTTAAATCAAACATGATGGCGGTTTTTCTTTCCCCTGCTGGTTTTAAAAAACCACAGAGTCGCCGTAATAAATGTTTAATTAAAAACCTAAATTAAAAATTACATAAATTTAAATAATTATGTAAATATCTAAAATTTATAAAAGATTTTTAAAGGGCTGAAATGGCTGAAAGCAGTATACAAATGCGGAAATATATTTAGACATTTTTTACGTACACTTTATTTAAGATATAATTCTTAATAATTTAAAAAGTCGTTTAAAGTTTAATGGTTTATTATTATTAATATAAAGGTTAAAAAATGTTAGTCATTTCTACGGAATTAAGATTATATAAAACTTGTTGCACAAGTTTATTAAAACCCTCTATTTTCCTAAAATATATTTGGTTATCAAGTAATTTTAGGTATTTCTAAAGTGCCTATTTTCCATTCTTGGAAAAAAATTTGGTTTATTATATGTATTAAAATATTCGCTGTTATTGAGATAAAAAAATTAAATTAAAATTTTTCTTCTACTGATTGAATAAGGTTTTAAAATTAAAACAACATATTTTAATTCCATATTTTAGGCTCTTTATATTCTGCTAATCATTTTATGGAAAGTAAAAGTTTATGCAGTAGCTACTAGATTCACAAAAAATAATAATAAAATTTTATTTTTAAAGATTTCTAATTAAAAAAAATGTTTTAACAATTTACAATTATTTACTAAAGAGTAAACGATGATTAATAATCAACAGAGTTTTTCCTAAGTGAGGTACAAAGTAAAAATGATAATTGTTTTTTTAATTCAGTGTTGAGTGTGTCTTAAGTTTTGTTTGTCAAAATGGAGTATGTTCATACTAACTTAGAGTTAATAGAATATGTATAACCTAAACTCAAGTATTTTTAGTTTGAAAAAAAATAAAGTTATTGCACTGAAATAAACAAATCCTCAACTTGCAAAAATTGCCTAACAATTACGTTTACCAGATTATGACAAGAAACAATAGGTTAAGTGCACAAAGGTCTATAAAAGTAGGGGGAAACAGTTTAAGCATTTGTTATAATAGCTAAAGATATGCAAGCACTTTTTTTTTATTAAGCAAAACTTATTTCAAATCTTATTTCTTGTACCTAAAATAAATTGCTTTAATTGGCGAGAGCAATATCTCTTGCCACATCATTTGTCAAATTTTAGTAACCCAATATTTGGAGCCGTGTAGTGTATTTTCTTTATGATTATGTTACTTTTTTGTAAGAGTTGCCGTGCTGCCACTAGCATGTAAGGTGTTTTATTTATGTTTTAAGAATACGTACCAAGCTATGATTAAAGTTAGTCTTAAATATACTTGATTTAGCATTAATACTTATAGTACAAAAAAGCACACATTTACAAATTTGGTAGTTTTTGTAAATTGTAATAAACTATGAAATTTAGTATAAATTAAACTTTCAGTATAAATATTTTCAATTTTCATTGCCAAGGCAATAAAAAATAGGCAAAATGTTGATAAATTAAGTAATGATAATTTTAAATGGATTACACGAATATCACATTAACTAAAAATAATAGTAAAATCCAAAAATTTGTGTCTATTTTACGAGCAAAAATAAATATAATTTTAATATTGAATACTTAAAAGATTTAGTACCGCCAATAAAATTACCTTTTTACCAGTTTTAAGTGAATTTTTTACGGCAGTAAAAAGATTTGCGTGGAGAAACAGCACAAAAACTGTCATGATTGATTAAAATAACAGCTTGTTTTGGGAGCAGACTAATTGAATTTTTTTCCGAGATTTTAAAAGGGAATTTTAAATTTAGTTCCTCCTAATTTATTAGGATTTTTTTAAACATGTTTGCATAGTGGTCACAAAAAAGTCTGTATCGTACAACAATTTTTTTGATTCATTAGCTTTATAAAGAAAAGTTATTTTTTATACTAATTTATTTTAGGATATAAAGCGCCGTATTAATTAACCACTGATCTACAATAGGAACAAAGCAATATATTTTTTGATCTTTATGAAAGCTCACAAAGGCTTGTACAAAGCCTAAGTACTATGGAACTGTAGATGTTAGGATTTTGGATATGTAACACATTTTATTCCCCAGTTCCACCAACGTTGTCTGTGTATCGGAACATGCAGATATGCATATTTCTGAACTACAATCCATTAACTTTTGGGTAATGTCATTTAGACAGGACCTACAGGTTACCATGGATTGCGAGCCACACCCAATGGCACACGGTGTTCACTGGCGGTCATCCATCCAAATACTAACCGTAAAAATAAAAAAAATCTTTAATTAAGTATATTTCTCTTTTAAAATATTACAATTGCTACAATGTTCTTGAAGCGTCTGCAAGCCCACAGGAAAATGTATTTCTTGCTTTTCCGATTATTTACTTACAGCGTATGTTACTGTTTGTAAAAATCTCCTTTTAAACTTTTTTTTGTTATTCTTTTAAAACAAAACAACTTAAGGCAATTTACTAGACAAAAACCTCACCCCAAACCAACTAATAAAATATTATCTTGTTGTTGCTGCAAAACCCTAAGCTGTGAGAGTCCTTGGAGAAGCATTACTTTTTACTAGTATCTGAGACTAACTATTTACTGATGTACTTATGATAATTGACCTTTTAACAATTACCAGTTTAAAGCTTTGTGCTTTACTGGGCCTCGCAGGTAAGTGAGAATACCCAACAAGTTATGAATTTCACCTATCGCGAATCTTACGAAGTCCAGTGCAAAGTTAGGCCACGTTAAGCATAGTAAATATTATAACAAGCAACGATAGCTAAACGTAGTGTTACGTTTATTGTGTGCCCAGAAATCCACAGTAAAATGTAGATCTCGTCAAAATATCATTCCCTAGACCTTAATGGCAGGTAGCTCAAAGGCCCCACAAAATAAAAGTTAAAGGTCCGAAAGACTTGACCATAATATCTATATATTTTTGGAGTCGCTAAATTCGAATCCGTGGTCAATTTGATTTCATCGGGTCATGGTACAGAGATATGTTAAGGCCAAATCTGCAAAATTACACAGTCCCACAAAAAACATGAAGGATCGAAAGACTTCACCATGGTATTTTTATGTTTTTGAGGTCGCTGACTTCGAATCCAGGGTCAATTTGACCTTATCAGGTCAGGGCATTTTAAGGTCAAATCTGTGAAATTATTCGCAACCAAATTTGTAGAGTGTATCCTTATGTTTTTGAGGTCGCTAAATAAGAATCCGTGGTCAGTTTGATCCCGTCAAATTTAATTGCAATTTAACTTTAAAATGCTCTTGACCCTGACCTGATAGGGGTCCAACTGTCCCCAGATTCGAAATCAGCTACCCAAAAAACATGAAGATACCATGGTCAAGTCTTTCAGACCTTAATTTTTTTTGTAGAGCATTTCAAGGTCAAATGGAAACCAAATTTGATGGGGTCACGGATTCGTATTCAGTGACCTTAAAAATATTAGTATACACCATTTAAATTTGGTTGCGATTAATTTTGCAAATTTGACCTTGAAATGCCCTTGAACCTATCCTGTGGAGCAAACTGACCTCGGATTTGGATTCAGCGACCCCAGTGGGGCTGTGTTGCTTGATCTACGTTCATGATGGCACCATAGCGTTGTCTAAAAAGACTGTAAAATGTATTAATTGCCTCTTTCGGTACCTGGACATCACCCATGGAACTACATCATTTTTTGGTCAGTCTTAAAAATTACAAAAAATATTTGAGGTCAAATATTTTAAAAATACTTAAAAATAAATATTTTTGCCACAATTGCAAAGTGTGTCCAAGTATTTTTCGTAGTTACATAAGGATCATTCTTTTCGGATTAAACTCTGCACCAGACAATTTCTGGCAAAGTTTTAAACTAAAAAAGAAACTTTTTTAATTTCTTACTTTAAAAGTTGGTGTTAAAAATACATTAATCATTGCAGTAAAGTTTTTCAATAAGAAGAATATTTAAGCGGACAATAAAAAGGTATTTAATAAATTTGTAAAACATTATACTTTAAAATAATTTTAATTTAAAGCCCAAAATGAGATAATACATTTTGAGGGAATATTTAAGTGGTTCATTTGGAAAAATGATGTTACATGTTGTACTTCTTGTACTAAAGGTACAAGGTTGTAAAAATAATTTCTTATAGATAATGATTATATATTTACAAACAAAAAATAAAGAACGGTCCTTAAATTTATCCTTTAAAATTAATAAAAAAGATGTTCTAGGTACTTATACTTTCCATTATTTACCGTCTTAACGATAAAAAACAAGCCATGCATTCTAAATACCCACGACCTTGGAGTTTTTTTTCAAGAATCCTCAAAAAACAAATAATAGACGGATATATCCTTAAATTAAAAACAGTAGCACATTAAAATTCATTTTCCTAAAAAATACTTAAAACAAAATTTACAGATACGCATCTGCCGTTGATCTGATTTACTTAGGACAATTTAAAAAGTCTGCTACCATTTCCTAATAGAATGATTTCAACCCTTTTGTTGTTGTGAGAATAAATTGCATTTTTTCGTTTTCAATCCCTTAAACTTGCAAATTACGGAAAAAAATCGCATTGTGTTAAGGTTTGAAGAGGGTTCAACAGGAAATAAATGTTTTAGACTAAGTCCCAAATACCTTTTTTTAAAAGAAAATAAGCTTTTTGGAAATAGGTATTTTGTTACTCCTTTAAACTAAATCGTATTTTGTATTCATGTTGTTATGACTTTGAATTAAATTTTAGTATTTATAAATTTAATTTAAATTCAATTTATTTTTTTTTGTCTCTAAATTACTTGTGGAACTTTTGCAAATTTCTAAACTACATTATCTTAAAAATCTAAAGCATCTTTACTGAGTTGGAAAAATAGTTTTTTTAAAATATGGTTAATTTATATATATATATATATATATATATATATATATATTATATATATATATATATATATATATATATATATATATATATATATATATATATATATATATTTATATATATATTTATATATTAGTATTTCATATATTTTATTTTTTTAAAAGAGGTTTTCTTTAGATTTTAATTTCTCCATAAGAGCTTACTAGCTTGGCAATTTAAAGTTTTATTGTACAGTAAGTAAGCAGTAAGACTTTTTTTAAACATTAAGAACTCGTAAGCAGTTGGCAAGCGTGTAAAATTATCAATACTACTAAAAGTAATTTTTTTAATACATTAGGATGATGCGGAATCTATAAAAACCGCACGCCACCGCCATAAGATTCAGTGCTTGTTAGGCTGGCAGAGTGTTAACTTCTGCCGCTTACAACATGGTGCTCATCTCCCGGAACTTTGAGGTTAAATTTCATTTAAACTTTTTATTCTTGGTAAATTGAGATTTTTGTTTATTGTCATTGGTTTTTGTAATAAGTAAATATATTTCGGAATATTTATAATAAAAACTTTTAAACGTTTCTTTTTCTTGTGTTTGTTTAATTTTCAGCCTGGGGGAGATGGACACCATAGGCACTCAAACGATACTTCTTCGGCACGGCAGGCACCTCTGGTCTGCCGCCGCTGCCGACCAAGTACCAAAACCTCAAGTTTCTTTTTTTTAATTTTCACTTGTAAAGCACAATGTACGACGCCAACGGTCCACATTCAATTAAGATTAGGTAGCATTTTAGAAAGGGGAATATTCTTTTTTGGTTTCAGGGATTTCAAAGTTAAATTTCGACGGGATACATGCGCGTACCTGGGGCCCAGTTGGGCTAGGATTAAAGAGGGCTAGGTAAGGAAGCTTCCAGTAAAACCGGGACCGTGGATTTCGACGGGTAACCTGGAGAAAATCGGGATTAAGGGGAAATTTTCAGGATTTTAACATTTAAGCGATAATTTGACAGTGATACCCGCTAGTACCCGGGGCCCAGTTGGGATATTCTGGAAAAGGAACATCAGGAGGAACTACTAGTAATAATCCGGGAGTGGAAGTCGTCGGGTCCCACGGGGATAACGGGAATAAAAGGGAATAATACGGGATTTTACATTTTTATATTTATTTATCATTTTCAAACGTCGACGAACTCCTCTAGTTTGGCTCGGAAATGAGCTCAGCTGCCCCGGGGATTGATTAAAAGTAAAAGAGTCTCAAAGTTACCTAGAGTACTGCCCTGCTAGATAACAAGGATATAAAAAATCAGTTTACATGATTAGCAGGTTTTTGATCATATTTTAGGTGATATCTACAAGATTTAATAAATGGGATATAGAATAAAATAGAAAGCAAAAAGGGTCAAAGACTTGATTGTTAAACGGGGCTTATTTCCTGATACCATTTGTATTTTATTATTACTTATAGACAAAAGTAACTAAAATAAATGTGCTATAATGTGGCTAATAAACTATTTTTAATACAACTAGTAAGTATTTTTTCTAGAAAAAATAGTATTTTGAGTTTTGGCGATTTTGACACTAAGTAAAATATGGCTATAAAAGCTCTTTGATATCGTATTATTGACTGTATTGTTACTGAAATAAACCTCTTTCTCTTGCCCACCGACCAGCTATGGGGGTCTTTTCTTTGTATGCATTTTCATCCTTTTTTTAACATTAGTCAATAAAATTCCTTTTCTAGCAACTTGCAATGAAGCCGCGTAAAGTACCACTTGGAATGCATGTATCCTTTATAGTCCACCTGGAGAAGTTCCGAGCTTTCCAATTTGTCCGCTTTTTCAACCCTAGAGAATCTAAAATGTAAAATCTAACCTACTCTCTGAAGATTACTTTCCTTCTTTTTCAATTTTCCTGATCCGTTTTATCGTAATAAACTGCCTCTTAGTTTACTTAAGACACTTACGGTGTTAGTTCTTAGCCTTCGTGAACTCCCCTAAAATATTTAATTTAATCCTATATATTGTTAATTTTTTAATTTAGCTTAAAAGGTAAAATTATTATTATTGTGTAAAAATATATTAAAAAAAAAAGAAAATAACCAGTTACCATAAATGTTTTTAAGGTGCTCTAATATACATACATATTAAGTCACATATTTCTTTTTATAGATTAGTATGTTATATCTATTTTTTTTTAACAATAAATTATGCCCTATATCACAATTTTCATTAACATCTAGGAGTATTGTCCATCGGCTAACCTATAAAAACTGTTCCACATTTAAGGACAAACATAAAATTCAAATAAATTACTTTATTACCTTAAAAAGACTTAAGGATTTTTATTACTTACAAAAAATTGAATTTAACACGTCGAATTCTGTATGATCAGAAGTTTAACACTAAACCGATTTTTTTGAATTAAAAAAAATAGTATACGTTGAAAATAATATTGGCCTATTTTTAGTGAAAACATTACTAAGTGACTTTTATTTTGGCTCATATTTCTTAAAAATAAAAAGAATAAATAAATTGTATTCATTTTTTTTTCGTGTATTATGTTTTTATCTGGCGTACAAGAAAAGTTGGGTCGTTATATTATACGACAAATTTATCATATGTGTTGGGTAGCTTTTTTCTTCTACAAATATTTCAGGGTAAAAAATATCCTGACAATTTATCTGGGACTATCACATTTAAAGTCGCCGTCGCTTAATTTAGACATAAAGCCAACACAACACATTACAAATATTTGGAGAAACATTAAAAAAATTGTAACAAAAAATAAATTTGGTATTTATTGTCTACTTTAAATTGTTTTTAACAGTTTAAGTATAAATATTTTATAGGGAACCCCCATAAAACGTAAACTAATATTTGGTTTTTATTATTATTATAAGGATTTGGTTGTTGTCAATTTTGATAAAACACTCTGATAAAATTTAAAAAAAAAATGTTTGTGCCTAAATTTTTAAAAAACAATTACAACTATAAACATTCAATTTATACATCTATAGTACGAGATTAGAGGCGGTCCTTACCCATCTGCCAACCGAATGAAAACTATTTTTATCAAAGATAGTATGAAAACAAATGTATTGCCAAGTTTTAGGCACCAAAAAATACCTTATTTGAGCCGTTATTACCTAGTTCTTTTTGTTCTAAAATTTGTAGTTAATTTGTTAAAAAAATACAGACATCTAATTTTTTGTGTTATATTTTAATTTAAATAGTGACACGTAGCAGAATTTACTTTAAGAGGGTATCTGACGTCACAGAGTTAAATGTAGGAATGAAAATTGTAAAATAAATAATAATTTGGATGAGTCAAACAGAAGGAAAATGTATATTTACTTAAATACAGCTTCGTTCCTGATGAACTTTAGTATTTAAGTATTATTAACTAAAACTCCATATACAAGGTAACCCATTATGTATCTATTTAAAAAAATATTAAAAAAACTAATGAAAAATTAGTATAGGTATATAATATAAGAAAAGTTAAATAAAAAAAAGAAATAGGTGTATTTTAGACACTTAATTTAAATTTATTTTGGTCAAATGTTGCTAATAATACCAAAGTTTGTCATTGTTATAAACATAATTTCGTTAGTAAAAATGGTTATTGTCAAAATCACAGTAAAAATTAGCCTTTAACAATATTCTAAACTATATAAAATAGTTAGGCTAGTTAAACCTAGCTTACAACAAGAAGGTTACACAAAATTTAAATTATAAAATATTACTACAAAACGTAGAATAATACTTCAGTAAGCTATTATTTTAAAACAAATATCGCGAAAACGAGAACATAACATTTCAGAAGAATTGACATAGAACCATTTGGTGACGCACTTTTTGCTTTAAGCTTAAAATAATATTTTATTTTAAAATATTTTGTAATTTGTGTTTATAATTTGCAATTAAAGAAGAGTATAATAAATTACAAATATTTTTTAAGGGCTGTCAGAAAATTTATCTAGCCTGGATATGTTTTTGTTAAAAACACATATTTATAGTTTTTTGTTTTAAATATATAACCTCAAAGCAGATAAGGAAGTATTATCAATTTTTTTATATCTCTTTTTAATCTTGCTTTATAAAAAATTAATATTATTTTGGTTAAAATATAATTTTTGGAAAATTCAATTCTAAAATGATTTGTTACCCCTTTATTGCTCCAAATTATCAAATTACAAGTTATCAGTATGAACAATTAAATCGAGCTATTAGGGTTAATTAAAAGACGGTTATAAGTAAAATTATTAAAATACTTACGTTAAAAAAATGATTTTTTAAAATTGAGTCATAAAATACATTACTAAAGAAAACCAAATACGTTTTTTGATTCCAGCTTGCTAATCTAGTTAAGTTGAAATATCCAGATATTTAAATTAGCAGGCAGTTTTAAACGTATTTTCTGCTATTCTAGTGTTAAGTAAATAGCTACCCAAGCTAAAACCTTTTTGGAAAAAGCCAATTTTAAATTTTTGCAGATAAAGCCCCAAGTAGCCGCATAAAAAAACATTTCACAAGTCTCTTTACATTTTAACACATACGTAATTCTTACTATATATATTTTGCTAATATTATAATAGCTAAATATGCAATTAAAAATAAATCATTGAAAAAAAAACCATTCGAAACTAGTTTACTTTTTGACAGATAATTGGATCCATTAAAAATAGGGTATTTTCCTTAAACAGTTAAATGGGGTAATTTATCACTTATCCCCGAAAATTAAAGGGATACTTAATATGCTACGAGAAGCACAATAACATTATATAAGGTAAAAAAATGTGTTAGCGTCATACTTTTTACGCGCCGTTGAAGATGGAGCAGTTACAATTTAAAAAATAACTAGGCCTGAGAGATTGGTATTGCAAATTAAAGCACCTTACTTTCAGTGCAAAAAAATAATTTTAAACATTTTCTTTTTTTATTTAATAAAAGATAAATTACCAACATACCTTCAACTGTAATAAGAAATGCCCAATATGCTATTTAGCAGTGCTTTTAATACAAATGAAACTAAATAAACAAAAGAAAATAGATACAAGTAAACAAATTAAAGCAAGTAAATAACTCAGAAAAAAGAAACAACGCGTAGGAGTAGAATTTTATAAAAAAACCTTTTTTTTACATAGGACCGTTTAACAAATGACGCTTATATTTAGTTTATTTATTTATGTTGATATCATCTTTATTATTTATGACCAATGTTGTTTTACTTTGTCAAAAACATTGTGTATCATTTTTTTCACTATTGTGGTAGTATTAACTTTAATATGATAATGTGTATCAGATACTCGAAAATTACTTTCTGTATAAAGGTATATTATACCTTCAACTATTGTGGTTCTCTTTTTCTCTAAAAATAAAGTGTACCATATTTCTTTTAATAGTGACAGCTAAATTACTATTCAATTCCCTTAAGTGGTTTTCGAGTTGCATGTTGTTATCTTTAAATTTTACAGCGTTTGCTGTGATTTACCACTATAAATAGCGTGAAAATCATTAATGGGTGTGACGGTATTACTGCATTTAGTTACAGAAATAATTGTGATGAGCAGTTTTAAGTTGTATTACGGATTTCTTTGAAAATAAAACTCATTAATCAAATGGTAAAAATAGTATTTTATTACAATCATATTTTTTTGCTGCGATTCGTTAAATATATTAGAAAAAAATAACTTTATTTGTTTAAATGTCTGTTCTTGGTTATTAATAGGCAAATACATACTTTTTAATTTAGCGTGATTGTAAAGTATTTTGTTTCATTTTTAAGATAGTCCCAAACAATATTTTTTAAGCAAATGGTCATCAAAAATGTCAAACAAGCACTATTTTTTTTTCAATTATAATTTTAGAAATAAAACCGCGTTTTGACGTCACTATCGTAACTACTCAGAATGCATAAAATGCTAAATGGTGTATTAAAATAGTATTTTAAACCAAAAAGATTGAACTAACCAGTAAAAGTGTAAAAGCATAAGATAGATTAAAAATCGGTAAACTTACTGACGCAAAACTGCCTAAAACACACTGGCAGCCACCAAATCGTTCTTTGACAAAATTTGGGCGAGAATTCACTGATTTTTTTGTTTTGTTCCAATTATAACAGATTGCCTTTATATGTGTTGCTTTACGAATCATTTTTTATTATCAATTTTAATTTTGTCCTTAGTTGCACAACGCATTTGCCTTTGAAATATTTTGGTGGTCCTAATTTTTAATTATTACTTATAACTTCCTATTTTAATTCCTTTTTTAGAGGTTCTCTTAGTTATATGTTGTATACTGTTGTGACTGTATCTAAAAAAATGAACTATGGATGCAGTTTTTTAAAATTTAAGCATATACTAAGTAGCTACTCTTCAGCAAAATAGGTTATTATGAAATATTCTGTGTTTTTGTAACTCCTTTTTGGAGTATTCTGTTGTTTTAGTTTTAATTAAAAAAAGTGAATTTTACCAAGACATATTTATTTTTTAAATATCTTATAGTACTATTTTTCTAAAGAAACACACTTTAAGAAAACGAAATCTTTATCTCACACAATTTAAATGACAATTTTGTTCCAAAATAAATTTATTTTGAAACAACATTGTCATTTAAATTGTGTAAGATAAAGATTTCGTTTTCTTAAAGTAAGGCACTTGGCATATGTGTCAAGTTAGTTTTGGCTTATACCACACTTTTATAGCACTATATTTTTAAAAATTTTTGGTTTTATATCCTATTTTATTTGAGTTGTAAAAGTGTATTTTTTAAGGCTTCTTAAATACTGTGTATTTTTATAAAAAGCTAACTTATTTAATAAGGTAATCAAAGTTCCTTTAATAAGAGTGCATTTAAAAGTACTAAAGATCTATATATATCTTGCTGTACAATTTATTTATTTTTTTAAATTTGTCTCCTGGATTATGTGCAAAGATAAAAAGAACTTATTTAAAAATTCGACATTGAGGACATTTTTGTAACTATATAATGAACCTAATAAATTGCTTTGTAAAAATTTATTATAAACACAATATAATAAACAAAGGATATATTTGCTAAGATTCTAACAAAGGGAATTGATATAAAAAGAAACAACAAAACTATTGTACTATTTGCTATTAAAGCCATTTATGTTCAAGTCCCATTTATTAAAGACAAGCAGCTGCACGTATTGACCTCTCGACCCGATAATCCACTGATGATATGCAAACAGACCTCGTATACGTGACTAATCACCAACAAACTGTAGGATCCTAAGGTCGTGGTTTGCCAATATAAATGTCTTTATCACGAGATACTGGTACACAGAGAAAGAGGTTAGGTTCCAATTATTAACATACATATTTTTCAGCTAAATAAAAGTGTTGGTATAACAACAACATTTTCAATTTAATAGAAACCCTTATTAACTTTAAACAAGGTTAACATATCTTAATTTTTATGTATCTGTTTTTATAAAAGTAAACCTTTTTTTAAGCACTATTATTATTTATTAAAGAAATTATCAAATTAGTATAATCATCACTGATGTTCCGCTAAATTAGATATATTATTTTTATTATTTACTGTGACCATATTTTTGTGGTAAAGTTAATATTGTTGGGAGAATAATTCATGGAATGTAAATATTTTTTTTCTTGTAATTTACTTTGACTGATTACTTAATGCATTTATATTTTAAAATATCGTATTTGGATAATATCAGGCAGTAAAAAATTACACGTAATTTTATTGCTGACCTAATAAACTTAACAAAGTAAAATTTAATTTATAAAACACGGTTAAAATGTTTAATTTTAGATTTTTGATGTTACTGACAACATTAATATTGTGCTGCATGTAAAATATATCGTGTTACAAAGGAAAATTATATTTCCTCAATAAAGTTTTTAATAATAAATGTATTTAAACATATGTTTTAAATGTTTTATATAACCAATTCGCAACATTTATATATTTCGTAAAATACTTTTTTATGCTACTTTTTCGTATAAATTTAAAATTTGACGTTTAAAAGAGGGCGCGCATAAATATTATTTTGTTTTATTATAAAGGTCACAGGCAAAGATATAGAAGAATTAAATATAAATGTTATTTATTTTGGTTTTATTTAAATTTATTCAACTCAAGTCCAGAGGATTAAAAAATCAATAAAAATTAAAGGTTACAGTAGGCCGTGACAAATCTGTATGGGGTACTAAATAACAATAGGAACTACTTCTTTTAAGTAACTTTTTAATTTTCTAATAATAGGCTTACTTTGATAGTTAACGCACGTCACGTGACGCCGTGGCTCCTTCAAATCTTTTTTCTGATCCTCAGGCTAGCGAGAACTAATGTCCAAAACAAATTTTATCTAAATAAAAAAAATTAAATAAGCGTATATGCTGCGGTTTTCATTGGCCACACTGTATAAATACTGTATTTTTTTATTATAAATAAATTAGTAATATAAATAAGGTCTTTTATAATTAAAACCTAATAAAATAAATCTTTTCCTTGTCAGAAAGAGCAACTAAAAGTAAAGTTCTATCTAACTTTCTTAGCGATAACATCAGATGTTAATGGGATCCTATTCCGCTCAGTCTTTCATCTAATGACAAAAGTTTGAATTTAAAAAAATAATTTAGAAGTTTTGTTATATAAAAGATAAAAAACTAAAATTTGGTAGGTCATAGGACATAACGAGCAATATGTCCACAAATTTTTAAATTTGTTTTAGGGTAGGGGTAGTTTTCTTACTTTTCAATAAAAAAAGTAGACTAAAAACAAAACCCATTGTCAAGTATTTTTAATTGGTAATAAAATTATTTGCAGAGTTAATTACAGTAAAACAAATTATGTAAAATGATAAAAACAAAACTTAAATTTTTATTTAGTTTTTTAATATTTGGGCTTCTGACTAATGGACAAGTTAATTTCGTTAACATAAACACAAAGTTTTTTACTAATACGACATTACTTTTAACTTTTAATTAATAGGGAAACTGTGATTAGCATCAAAACAAAGTAAAACAATTTAAAACAAATTTTGTTAAAGAGCAACTTTTAAACGTTATTTATTCGCTTAGTTAGGTAATAAGTTGGGACATAATGAATCTGAGAGCGTTTAAGACCCTGTAAAATGTTTTCCTTGTATTAAATATAAATAATTTATTATTTAATAAAATATGTAATAAAAAGATATATAACCGAAAAAAATGTTTGCTTTTGAAATTATTTCTCGACTATTAAAAACTTTATATCATATTTAATTTATTAACCTACACCATTTTTGTAAAAAAAATATTGCTAAATGTAGGCATCTCCTGGATAAGAGCTTTTGCGGAATATAATTCATCTGTTCTGGTATTTATGCTGACACAATACAAGCCAAGCTGCCAAAATATATCGTTTTCCAATTATCGAGTCAATAATGGCTATACAATCATTTTGGGTTAGAAATTATGTTTAGCCAGGCTTAAAATTTAAATCTATTCTAGCTGAATTAGTTCGGAAGATGATAAGTTTAAACTAGTATCAATACTGTATGTCTTTTCTGGTGAGTATTAAACAATTATGTTAATATAAATTCAATTTACAGACTAAGTTTTACAAAAGAAATTTTGCATCTTTTTTAGTCAGGGTCGGAATTTTTGTCAAATGAAGGGTTCGTGTCCCGGAAAGTACAGACCTGTGCCACAAATCAATGGATCATTTTAAACTTGCAGATTAATCTGAAAAATACTACAAAAAAATGTAAAAGAATCTACAAACTCAGAAGTAATCTCATCTAAGAAGGAATCCAAAGAATTTTGATTAATAAATCTGTCACAAAAAAATAAAATATATCATTTTCTTGTGTTAAAATTATTTTACATACATGAAAATGGTAGAAAATACAAATAATTTTAAACATAAAGATCACCACAAAGTGTCTTAAAAAATATTTAGAGGATACCCATGAGTGAAAAGAAGGGTGATACTTTTTATCCAGGTCATTAAAAATTTAAGAAAAAAGGACTGTACTCAAAAAAATGTCCCCGATTTTTTTTACTAGCTTTTCTTGTATTATTTTTAAATTTTCTGACAATGTATAGTTTTAATTTCCCAGAGTTATTTACAAAAATATTAAATATCTGCCACTTATTTTCCTTAAAAAGTAAACATTAAAACTAAATAAGCTGTAAACAGATACTCCTGTAGACATTTCGAAACAGGCAAAAATAGTTTTACTTGATCTATTAAATGTAAAATCCGAAAGTTATCCAAAATGAAATAACTGTTTTTTTAAACTGGATAAAGTCAAACAAAGTAAGACTTGGTGCTTGTGTTTCTCTAAGTTAGCTAAAGCTTTAAAAGCTACATCAATTCACGTTTAGTTATTGTTTTGCTGATTGCACCAATGATAATTTTTTTATTTTACCTCCTAAAAAAAATTACTTCCTTTGGAGAAAAAAAAATCTACAAACTTTTACCAGAAGAAATCTCATCTAAGAAGGAATCCAAAGAATTTTGATTAATAAATCTGTCACCAAAATATAAAATATGTCATTTTCTTTTGTTAAAATTATTTTACATAAATAAAAATGGTACAAAATACAAATCATTTTAAACATAAGATCACCCCAAAGTGTCTTAAAAAAATCTTTAGAGGATAGCAATGAGTGAAAAAAGGGTGACACTCTTTATCCAGGTCATTAAAAATTTAAGGAAAAAAAGGACTGTACTCAAAAAAATGTCCCCGATTTTTTTCCTAGCTTTTCTTGTATTATTTTTAAATTTTCTGACAATGTATAATTTTAATTTCCCAGAGTTATTTACAAAAATATTAAATATCTGCACTTATTTTCTTTAAAAAGTAAACATTAAAACTAAAAAAGCTGTGAAGAGATACTCCTGTAGCCATTTCGAAATAGGCAAAGATAGTTTTACTTGATCTATTAAAAGTAAAATCCGAAAGTTATCCGAAATAAAATAACTGTTTTTTTAAACTGGATAAAGTCAAACAAAGTAAGGCTTGGTACTTGTGTTTCTCTGAGTTAGCTAAAGCTTTAAAAGCTACATCAATTCACGTTTAGTTATTGTTTTGCTAATTGCACCAATGATATTTTTTTTATTTTTTCTCCTCGAAAAAAAAAACAAATTTTACTTCCTTCGGAGAAAAAGTCCTACTTGTCTCTCCCAAACAAAAGCAGAAATTGACATTTCCTGAAAAGATAGGGGAAAGAAATAATGTTAAAATTATACCTAACTAAGAAAAAGGCTTATTTTAAGAAAGGGTTCACAAAAATGGGTTGACTTCTGTTGCAATTAAACCATTAGGGAAGTTGTTAAAATAATATTGATCCAAAGTTTATAAACTAATTTATTAAAAAAAAGTGTTCTGTAAAAAAATTGCACGAATTGAAATAAATATATATAATATATTGTCAAAATCCATATCTTGATTCATTACGGGCTTTAAAAGTCAATATTAAAACTTTTAAAAGTACTTTTTTATGTTGCGAATAGACAGTTAAATAACCATTTATATTTAGTCAGTACATACTAGACCAAACTGCAAGTAAAATGTCATGTTTTCAGTACAGCAATTTAAAAGTTATAACTAATTTTTCTTTATATTTACTTTTTAAATAAAAGTTAAAACTGGGTTTCTACTTAGGTATAAATCCAACCTGCATGCAAAAGATAATTTTTAAATTTTGGATAGATATGCACTTTATTGTTTAATCTTATTTACATACTTGGTCTGCTACCTACTTAAAAGTTTTTTTTTTATTACAAAACCTTAAAAAATACTTTAAAAAGAACATTTGCTTTTAAGGTTACCATAAGCTTAAACTGCATATAAAACTTAATCTCTCCATAAAGCCATTTTTGAATTGGAGCCCCAACACAACGACAGACCTATAGACAAACCAACAGGTCAAGTAAAAAACCATATTCTTTTTGATCTAGAGTTATTAAAGGTAAGCCTCATTATGCAATATTATCGCAATTAAAATATTTATCTTTTTCAAGAAAGAAAAAGAAGTTAGGAGCGTTGCATGTTGTTTGAAGTTTTAAGTACCCTTATCAAGAGAAAGGTTGTCTTATGTCTAAAATAGTTTTTTTTTATTTAACAGATAAGAAAATAACGTAGTAAGAAAGGAAGTGCGTGTTACGTACGCTGTTTATCTTTCATGCCCTGAAATTTCTGATAAAATGTGTTCCAATTGAGCTGTTATCGTTTCTTTTCATCAGTTCGTGAAAAAAGAAATAAAATGGTTTATAGAAGGAAAACAATAAACGTCATGTTCCACATAATTAATGGTGGTAATTTTGGTGAAATATAACAGGTTTCTATAAATAAGGACAACGAGATATTCGCAACGAAAAAAATAAGAAAGATTTATCCCCTATTCAATTATTTTAACACTGAAAGTTCGACGTAAAATAGATACTTACAAAAGGCTTATTTTTTTATTAGTTTACGTCGAAATATATAATTTTTTTGTGTTTTTATATATTTAGCTACTTACAAGCGCAATCTACTAACGTACATAAGAGATGCCCACTATTCTCTGAGACTGTACCGTAAAAAATTTCATTACACACAAATGTACAGTGGGCGTAACTAGATGGGTAACCGCTAGTACCGTTGGGTGTGGTTTGGAACCCACGTTAAACTGTAGGTCCTGTCTGGGTGACATTACCCAGATATTAATAAGAGAATTCAGAGGTATTAGTTATTAGTTTAACGACAGGGGTGACACTACCGCGTTGTAGGTGCCGTGAAATGCAATATCTGCATGTTATGGTGCTTGTACATCGTTGACGGAACAGGGGAATAAAATGGGATA
Source organism: Listronotus oregonensis (assembly GCA_019359885.1). Classification (NCBI taxonomy): domain Eukaryota; kingdom Metazoa; phylum Arthropoda; class Insecta; order Coleoptera; family Curculionidae; genus Listronotus; species Listronotus oregonensis. The sequence goes on from JAHBCN010001174.1 coordinate 119,664, forward strand.
AACATCTGAGTACCCGGCGCCCATTGAACCTAGTACTTAGGCTCCATTCAAGCATTCGTGGATTGTTACAAAGATAAAAAAAAAGTTAAATGAAGTTTATTAATACATTAAAAGCAGCTTTCTCAATTTAGTTACAGTGGAAAAAGTTTGGGGTTTCTTCAGAAGAAATGTAAAGGGTTGATTAAAAGTGGTCTTTGGGTTGACTTATTAAAAACTCAGAGGCTAGGAAAATATTCTGGTTAATTTGGATTTTACAGTCGTAAAAATACCTATAAAAGTTAACAGGTTCCCTAAAGCTTTCTGTAAAAGGCACTCTTCTTTGAATAGTAGGAAGAATTTTATGAAGGTAGTTAGGGATATATACAGGTGTACATATTAGGAGAAGAGACATGTGTTGCGGTGTCTCTGGATTTAATAAGTTTATTTATATGAAATAAGGTAATTTACAAAAATATTAATATTACCTAAAATAGTATAAACATTTAAGTTATTTAAAAACTATTGCTACATTTAATTAATTATTTTGGTACTGCAAAGTTTTAAAGTGATATTATTTAATAAATAATTAGATTTACAAAAAAAAAAGTTAATAAACTACATTATTTATTTTATCAGGTTTTTTTAAATTTACCTTTAAAAATGTCAGTTATTACAAAAATATTTAGTTTATATAAAGTATATTTAGTAAAAATTAAAGTTTTGTAAATTTTCCGGCAATTTATTTGACTGGATACAATATAGAATGGATTTACTACAGTGGGTACGGATACTGCCATCTTGAATAACAGTGATGTCCAATATATGCGCTAAGGTTTTGCTTGAAAGTCATATTAATAAGCGCACGAATTTAACTTGCTTAACATACCTATAATGAAAAAAAAACATTAATTACCAATTATTTTAGTTTTGAAATAACTTTACCAAGTTTCTAATGTGATTTCTTTTAAAATTTGTATTCAGTAATTATTCGCTTGTCGAATTTAGCAAATCGCAAAGCATTTTAAAACGGACCCAAAGGGACGTTTTGCCTTGTTTGTTATGTGGTATTGTGCAGTAACAAAGATTTAAAAATGGAAAACATTTGGCTAAATGTCAGAAACCTGAGATTATAGAGCACAAAGACTAACAGCACGAAAATTATTAATTCATGTATTCTTCATAACTTGTCAAAGATAATAATATCCAGTGCATAATGATGAAGATATTGAAATTTGAATCAGAGAATAAATTATAAATAATATTGCGCGAACATTGTTCGTCCGCATGTTAGTGACCATTGGCGAAGAAGTGTTCGTCAATTATGTCAAAATTTTTTAATATCTAGATAATTTTATTTTCCTTGTTTTATTTTCTTTAAATAAAATTTAATAAGATTTGATAATTTTATTTACTTATAAGAGTAAATTATAATTAGTTGGGTTTTATACAAAATAAACAGCGCATTCTATATGTTTAAATATTGACATTAAACATGTAAGGACATAAACCATTATAGCATACAGATAACTAGATAGATTTCATTTATTTCTAAGCATTCATTATTTTAACTTTAAACTTCGTGCTTTAAACTTTATAAAAAGTCAAGAAAATGCAAATGATTAAAAACTTATATTCCTACCTTGATAATTTAAAAATAAATAGATGATTGCTGATTATTTTTCCTCAAATTTTGGCAGGAATGAACTTTTCACTGTTGACATTTCACATCCGCACATGTAAGTCCGATTCGCATGGCATAATACCTAAATGGTAACTTTTGTTGAGTCAATATCTTCAAGCTATTTGAAACTATCTTTTAAATATTAATTCATGAAAACATTATAACGTTTACTAAAATATATAATCTAAAAAATATTTTATCCATTATGGAGCTATCCAGATTTTTAAATAAGCTTTAGCAGTTAAACCACTTTGTAATCATTAAACATTGGCTTTGATTTTTGAAAACGCAGGCATATAAAGTAAATAATCTTTGGCTCTTAACTTTTTTCGCAGAAACAAAATATTTTTAATAAACCAAATACCGTAAGATTCATATGTGCAAAAAAAGTCACCAAATAAGTTTTAATATATTAGTTCGTTAAAATACACACACATACTGTATTATATCCAAACTATTAAAAAGGAAAAAAAATATGGATCAATATTTTTTAAAACCTATTTATGGAAAAAATAGTTAAATTTCATAAAATTTTTTTTTTAAATCAAGTCTGATATAAATTGGTAAAATGAAAGACGGACTTTAGTACTTATTAGACACTGGGCCGGAACTTATGAACTCCAATTGGACCCTGTTAGAAATTATAAGCAATTTACTCAATATACCATATGATTGACTTTAAATTTTGATATTTGTAAAAATAATACGACGATATTTACAAATGGAAAGATTTTCACGGGATGTATTTTTATTTTCAAAAAATTATTGTTCTTAGAATTATGTTGGGCAATATGTGAGTCATAAAATTTAAAAAATTCACCATTTATTCGTAAGCTTCAGCTTTGGTGAACTGTCTGACGAAACCTGCGGAAATTTAATAGACTACAGTTTATTTTGACCTAATAACACGCGAAAATTGTTAATTTCTTACTGATCTTACCATATATTGTATGGCAAACTAATAAACCCAATCATTTAATCAAAAAGTACTTTGAAAATTTGGAGAATCCAGAGAATAATATTATAAATAATATTGGCGCGACATTTTCGTCCAGGCGGTGTTGTAAGACCATTGGCTAGCAAAGGCAGAAAGAAATGTTCGTCAATTATGTGTCCAAAATTATTTTAATATCTAGATAATTTTATTTTTTTCCGTATGTTTATTTTTCTTTAAATAAAAAATATATAATAACGGTATTTGGTAGTTTTATTTACTTATAAGGGTAAATTATACATAAGTTGGGGTTTCTAACAAAATAAATAGGCATTCTATATGTTTAAATATTGACATTAAACATGAAGGACAATAAACATTATTTGATACAGGGTGTCTTGGAAGGATTTCCATTTGTTTTTAAGCATTCATTATTTTAACTTTAAACTTCGTGCTTTAAACTTTAAAAAAAGTCAAAAGAACAAATGAAATGATTAAAACTTATATTACTAACCTTGGGTAATTTAAAATGAAACAGATGATTGCTGATTATTTTTCCTAAATTGGGTGCTAATCTTTTGTTGGTCAGTACCTTCCAAGCTTTTGAAAACGATCGTTTAAATTTAAATTACAGAATTTTTCTATTTTTAAAAAAATCTATGATAATGTAAATATTGGAGTAAAAATTGGTATCCGGGAATTTTTTGGTATGACGGATTCGAATCTAGTCTTATTTTGGCTCTTAATTGTAGGGGGCGCCACCTACACGTCTTTTTACTATTTTGAACAATCACAACTTTTTGGTACGGCCCTGTATTACATTTTTGAGTAAATTAAATAATTGTTTGTCATTTTTACGTCAAAAAGGTATACCTGTTAAAAATTGGTATGAGCAACCGTTTTCGAGATATTTGGATTAAAAAAAAATACGACGCATCTGATTTTATTAAAGCAAAATTAAAAAAAAAAAAAATGTATAGTTTCACAATATGTATTTTTATTTTCAATAAAATTATTGTTCTTAAATTATGTTGGGCAAAACATAAGCTGAGTCTTATAATTTTTAAAAATTCCACCATTTACTTCTAAGCACATGTCAGCTTTGTGGTGAACCCAACCCTGGGTTATTTTCTTTCTTTTATTTGGAAACACGAAAGCCTTTGACCCGGGAAAAAAAAAACCTCAATTTTTTAAATAGACTTTCCCCAAATAAAGTTTAATTTTTTGGGAACCCCCTGAGTAACGTAAAACAGAAAAATGTATGTGATTTGGCATTTCTTCCCCTATTTTTTAATTTTCTAAACCCTAATTATAATTTTAAATAGGCCAAACAGCCTCCTTAGCAAGAAGCTCGAACATATTTTTAATCAAAAAGTAAATCTTTACAATTAACTTATTTAAAGTGAGAATTGACCCGCACCAAATATAAGAAGAAACTCCATATTTTTTTGGCCCATCTTTTTTTTCAAAGTAAGGGCCCGAGTAAAAAACGGCCCCCCTTTTTGGGCGCTTTTGGGAAAGAAAGCCCCTATGAAAAGGGAGGTAGGAGAAGGACACCCAGAAAAAGATTTTTGAGGGTTTTTGTTAATTTTGAAGTTTTGGGGGGCGCCCCAAAATGGGTGATTTGTAACTTCAGGTACTTCATATTTTAAAATTCACTGAAATTAAAATCCTACACTACACAACATCCATTTATTAGTTCATTTTTTATTCTATTTTATTGTATAAATATAAATTAAAAATATATTAAATATTTAATATTTTTAATGCTTCACAACGTTATTTATGTCTTAAGATATTTAGTAATAGGTATCAAATACTGAAAGATATTCGTGTCTTCAAGTGTCGCAGGTGAGGTGCCTACCTCCGAAGACACGTGTTAAAAATATGTATATATTGTTGCGCCAACAGAGCACTTGCCGAACGCGGATTTTTTATGCACCTAATCTGGTAAAAAAAAATAATAAAACTAAAATTAGAAGGTTTAATTATAATTCACGTGTGGAGGGAACAAATATTGTACGATTTATTTGTGCAATCCTGTATTTTAGTCCGTCAACGTTCGTCCGGTCCGTTTTGTGGAGTGGAGGTGCCCAAATACACAGCCAGGGCTCGATACCGTCCGACGACTTACGTGGACTAGAATGTGTCGATCGCGAACGACGAAAAGAACGAATCAGTGCACCGATTCGAATAAATAAATTTCCTGTTTTCAATGGATTCGAATCGTTTTTGAGCAACTTGCTCGATCGCTCTGCGATGAATAACGAATCTAGTTTGGATGATTCGTTTCGTTCATAAGGTCACTAATTAAGAGTCAGACTTGAACTCAAAGATTCGGTAATTCAGTATTTTATGACGGCAAATCGGTCGTTTTTTGCTACGATCGACTAGTGGCGAGCGGTCTGTTATATTTCGATTTTGCTCACATTACCAGAGATGTATTAGGCAAACAATTTATGCGTATTGTTCAAGTCAGTTTTGACTATATACCTATTTGGCAATTAAAATAACTTTTTTAAATTTGTTTTAACTATTCTTTTGAACAAAGACTTAATTTGGAGGTACATTTGAAGGTTTTATTAATTATAGTTTTTGAAAGTTTTATTTCAAACATATTATTTAAAATAATAATTATACCAAAATGAAATAAATGTAAATAATTTCTTTATTTAACATAACTATCACATTTTTTGTGGAATTCAAAACCGACCGAGTCCGACCGGCATCATAATAAAGTGAATGGGTTGCGAACGAATTTTTTTAAGTGAATGAATCAAATGAATCGATTTAATAAAAAGATTCGAATTTCCCACCTCTAGACGTGACGTTCCGCTCGCATGCACGCATCGCACTCGCTCGCCCTCCCGCCACTCCGCCCACTACCCCAAAACTCTTAATATTGTAAAGTTGAATTATTATTGCTCAATGCTGATTATTGTTAATTTTGAATAAAATATACTCTTAATACTGTAAAGAAAAGTGTCTTTTAGAATATAGGTTTAATTAAACTCCAGGCGAGACTAATATGTTATTGGGATTTTAAAGGTAAAAAAATGGGGGGCGCTACAAAATAACTGATTTTCAAAGTGGGCGTTAGACGAAATAAGTTTGGGAACCTCTGCTATAGGCTATAGGCCTCAAGGAAAACACTTAGGAAAAAAACATATTTTGGAATTTGCAAAAAAATATATTTTTTGGGAGCCCTTTCTTCAGAGAAGAATACAAGTTTCAAAAGAGAATACTCTATTCGTATTTTTTTTGTAAATTTGATCAAATTTTACTGTCAAATTCCAAATTTTGCAAAATTACCCATGTTTTTCTAAGAACTATAGACAGTTGAATTTTTTTCACTTAACAATTTTCTTACGTAAATATTTCAATTGCCTCTAATTAAAAAAATAAGGATATTTTTGCGAAATTTAAGATTTTACGATAAAGTTTAATCAAATCCACGAAAAATACCAATAGAGGGTCCGCTTTTGAAACTTAGATTTTTCTCTGGGGGGGTTTCCAAAAAAATCAACTGTTTTTGCAAATTTCAAAATTAAAATCTTCTCTAGTCAAGTAAACCCCTTGAAACCAATGGCATCTGGTATATATTTGGTGTGGCTCATATGTTTTACTTTTTAGTAAACAAATGGAGTATCCCAGATCCGCCATTGTCCGTTCGCCTTCATCATGACCCCACTCTTACAAGAAAGCTTCCTTCTCTTGTCCACCGATTAACTCTAAGAGACTTGTCGCTTTTATAGGTATATTTACGGCTTCTGCTGCGAGGAATAAGTCAATATTATACCTCCCCTAACGGCTCTCAATAGAATAACATAAAGTGTCACTTTTATGCATCCCTTTACAGCCCAACTGGACATACTCCGAACTTCTTACTGTGTTTGTTCTTTTATCCCTAGGGTGTCTAGGCTTTGGAACCTATTGCTATAAGAGATCTTTCCTTTTTCTCCCAACCTAATAATCTTTAAGTCCCTTGTTAATAAAGTACCTTTAACTTATTTTTATATTAAAAATGTTTAAAAAAGCTTGTATAAAATAAAAATAGCGTGTAGTCATTGTTTCGCGCCAAAAAACTTTAAATTTTTTCCCCTATTACCATTTCAACAGTGAACAAAACTATATTTTTGTAAAAACGGGTAAATTATTAAGTCTTCCCCAAATATAAATTTGTTTTAAATTATGAAGTCGCTTTTTTTTTTAAAAAAAATTAAAAAAACATAAAATAATTTATTATGATATTTAAAATGTGTATGTTTTATTATGTTCTGCAGAGTCATTTAATCCTGTTGGCGTTACTTTTAAGAATAACCTTAAAGGGCACAAATACTTTTTTCTCTTTTTCTAATCTGTATACCCATCTGTATTTCATTTAAGGAAGAGCTGTTCGTCTTATTAATGATCCGATGTTTACAGAAAAGCTTTCATCTCTTGCCCACCGGCAAGCTATACAGGATCTGTCGCTCTTTTATACGAGTAGGTAATTCCACGGCTTCTGCTCCGAAGAGTTGGCCAGTATAATTTCTTCTTTGGCAGCTTCCAACAGAGCCAACACGTATTACCACTTCTTACAGTCCAACTTGAGAGGTCCCAAATTTTCCACCTGGTTTGTCCCATCACCCCCCTTTTTTGAGTAAAAACCCGCTCCCGGGGGTTTTCCCTTTTTGTCCAAATATTTAGGTCTTTTTATAATAAATCGTTATCATAAACTTTTTACCACTTTAAACAAGTTGGTCTTCGGGTTTCCCAAAAAAAAAAAATAGATATAATTATAATGCATGGGGGCCATAATCTAAGACCCAATTTAATTTTTTTTAAATCTATATCTATTGAGACTTTTGGCCCACCGAATATTTTTCCAAAAATGATCTTTATCATCATAGTCTTATTAAGTGATTTTTTAATTGGGGGGTTTAAATTTTTTTAAATATAATTTAAAAAACTTGTTTTTTATCTTGAGACAGTCCACGGAAAGCCATAATATAAGCACCTGGGTGGGTGTGGGACTTTTAAAAAAGGTTTTAGGGAAAGGGAAAAATCTCTGCAGGTAGCAGGTTCCACAGATTAGACACTCAAACAAAGTGAAGAGTTCGAGACCTTTCCAAACGGATGTATAAGGGTGGCACGTGGTGTAACCTTCTAGATGCTGCAGAGAAAGAAAATTAAAAAGACCAGACCCCGTCGAAAAAGGCAAAAGGGGGAAAACTCCTTTGGTTCCTAACACGGGAATAGAAGGCAATAAAAGCAAGAATGGAACCCCTTTAAAAAATTAATGTCCTTGGACTATCAAAATAGGCAATAAAAATAACAATAGACAGATGGTTCCTAAAACAAACATCTGGGTCGTTGGCACGCATCACCTGGTCGGCAAGGCAACCTAGGCGACCCCCCTTTTTAAAAACAAAGCTGAGCTCTTTCTTCTGGGGCAATCAGTTAAAAAAAGTAGTGGAATTTTTTTACAGGCCACTGTATCTGAAAAATTTCAGAAAATGGCATAATAAGTTTCCCAAAGCAGGCTTTCGGGGAAAAGAAGAAAACAGCCTTACACATAATATACGACTGCAGTGCACTGACTTACAGAAGACATATAGTGTTGGAAACTTTAAAAGGGGAAAACCCCGGGTCACATGAAGATCTGGGTAAAAACCTATTGGACCTGATAAAGGAAAGTGAATTTTTATAAAAAGGAAAAGAAGCACAATAAGCCAGTAACAATTCATACAAGAGGGGGGACAAATCCTTTTTAGTGGTTGGCAAAAAAAGGGAAAATTTTTCCCGAAAGATG